>OZ030022.1:11027500-11127500 GCA_964023405.1 Apodemus agrarius | reverse complement strand
CGGAAACCAAGGGTTGCTGCCAGATTAAGCTCCTTCGCTTCCTCCATCTACCCCTCTACCTGGTGTTATTGAGTGATTCCTTCAACCCCTGTAACTTGGTACCAGCATTTCTTAGTTTGCTAGACTCCCTGGGTACTTGTGTACTTCAAGATCTCTCTTCCTAAAAATTAATAATAATAATAATAATAATAATAATAATAATAATAATAACTATTTCTAGGTAAAGTAGCCCACCCCAGAGAGTTGACTATAGCTCTGATTTCTTCCTGCCTTTCCCTTCATTGTTGGGACGGCATCTCAGGTCTGTCTGGAGCACCTTTGCAGGCAGCCCACATGCTTCCTGGGAGGTGGCAGCCTCCTCCTGTCTTTCTGCTTTGTCTCTAGTTCATGCCATCATCCCAGGCTGCTGAGAACCCTTCTGCAGTTCTCTTTGCTTCTAACATCACTGCTTGGTGCGTTCTGCTACAGGGATAATGAGGACCATGTGGTGGTTGCCCGGCATCTGTGTGTATACCCTCATGAGCAGTTCTACACATGGTTTTAGTCGTGTGTGTGTGTGTGTGTGTGTGTGTGTGTGTGTGTGTGTTTAACAGTGATGTGAAATTTGTATTTCATTCTTTAGCAGGTGCATTGGGTCTTTGTATAACCACAAGTATAAATCACCATCTGCATCATCTTATTTCAATCCCAGTCCCCACTTCCACAAACTGGTACCCCACAAAGGTAGACATAGGTTTTGCTGCAGCTTTGTGAGTTGTTGAATGTTTTACTTTGAGAAATCCAAGTCTTTAGGAAATGTAAAGTCCATGGCACACAGAGGCTCTTTCCCTCCTCGTGTTCACCTCCCACTGACCCAGCACCATGTAGGATGCTGTGAACCTACACACACATCACATGCTGTTCACCACGCAAGCTGTTGGCCTTGATCACTTTTGTGTATTTGTTTTCCTTTGAATGGGAGAGTCTTTATCCTCTGTTCAGGTGTTAATTCTCTGTATCAAGCTATCTCTTATGCAGTGGAGGTAGAAATAAGAAGAAAAGGAGCGAAATACTTTTAACTGTTAAGTATTTAAAGAGCTACAGCTGAAGCCATCCTGGATCTTGCTTCCAGTTTCTACACCCTCTTCTGCTTGCTAGCGTGTGTGACTTCACTTTGCTCCCATTTTAAGTCCCTGCCCTTCTTCAGCCCAAGGGAACTCGTCCTGTGTATCTTTCTTCCATGCGTGAAGTACATGCTAGATTGATTTGCATGACTAAATCTTAAATACAACTTGCAAGTAAACTAATCAAGGGTATATACATCCTAGAGGCATTATATGAGAGAAGAATCTATTTTCAATTAAAAATAGCATAATGAAAAAGTAAAGCTGCAACCCTTTAGATAGCCTCATTTTTTTTTCCTAAAAGTCATTTGTTCTTCTTACTATGAAGGAAAACATGATCACAGTTTTCTACTTGAAATTGTTGTTAAGTGTTTCATTTAATATGTCAAAACACACAACACAAACATACTCACAGAGCTATGAGTCCCTCTGTCAGATATTAGGGTGGAAATGGAGTGAATTTAGCTCACTTTAAACCCAGAGAAGGATGTTAGTGGCAGAATGAAGTAGATAGACGAAGCACCAGACAGCTACCTTTAAAATGCATCACAGTGTATTCAAGGCTAGCACAAAGTTGATCGTAACTTTTATGCGTCTGCAATCTACATGCAATCTATATGGATCACCATGCTCTAAATAACAAGCCTGATTCCTGAAGGTAACACACTTAAGACAGCATGCTTGCATTTCGTGATTTACTACAGAGGATGCTGTTGGGCACTCAATCCTTATTGCAAGATGGAGGTCTACAGAAAAACCACTCAAGCGCCAGCATTCGAGTCGCACAGCCCTTCTGCACCCTCACCTGGGGCTTCATATCATTTTGCCCAGCCCTAGTCCCATCGATATACACTTTCCATATTTCTATTTGTTTTCCAGAAGCCATTGATTCTTTCCCTCCCCCGTGTGAGAAGATCAATTTTGTACATCTTTGGTTGTTATCCTAACCTTTAATGGCTGAGCCATCTCTCCATCTCCGAGGACCACATTTCTCAAAGACAAAGTTTTAAAGACAAAACTCCAAGGTCTCCAATTCTCTGCACAGTTTTTCCAGTTGTGGGTTTTTGTATTTGTTCCCGTTCACTGCAGGAGGAAGCTTCTCTGATGACGGGCTGAGCAGGACACTGGTCTAAGCGTATTGCAGAATGTCATTAGAAGTCATTTTATCCATGTGTTCCTTTTGCAGAATAATAATATTTGGTTTTCCCCTAGGTCCATGGCTATTTTAGTCTCAGGTTCCTAACCACTGTCTTAGTTGGGATTTTACTGCTGTGAACAGACTCCATGAACAAGGCAACTCTTATAAAGGACATTTAACTGGGGCTGGCTTACAGGTTCAGAGGTCGAGTCCATTATCATCAAGGTAGGCGCGTGGCAGCATCCAGGCAGACATGGGGCTAGAGAAGATAGGAGTTCTACATCTTTATCCAAAGACAGATAAAAGTGACTCTTCCACAGTGGGTGGAGCTTCAAAGCCCACCCCCCAACAGTGACACACTTCCTCCAAAATGGCTACAACTACTCCAACAAGGCCACACCTCCAAATAGTGCCACTCCCTGGGCCAAACATATTCAAAACACCACAGCCACCCAAACAGTGACTGGCATGGGCTCCATCTTGTGGAATAGACCTTAAATCCTATCAGCTGTGGATACTCTCACAACAGCTGTGCGACTACTGTATCAGGGAATCTTGCAGACATGTCACCATTGCAGACTGAAGATTTTGTACTTAGGTTAATGTATGTTTATCTCCTCTGATAGCATGCAGATGGTACCTTCCAATATCATTAACACTAGTCGGAAGGGGTGAAGGTCCTAGTTAGGTACCACTTCTCCAGGTTTGTTGAGATATGTAAATCTTGTCTTCAACAACAAGGTCTTACTATCAGTTTGTAGAGGGGAACCAGTAGCTTTGAAAATAGCTGAGGTCTGGGCACTGGTTTCCATAAGGCTGGCCTGGCCAGAGCAGTCAAAGAGTTACAGCTCTGTGAGGGAAGGCTGGAGCAAGGCAGGAAGTGGCTATGGTCAGGTTTGCACACCCGGCTAGTTAGGCCATGTCAAGGTCTGGCGAGGAAAACTTTAGGAGGGAAAACTCTTCCCTGGAGGGTTTGTTACAGCTCAGTAAGACAGGCACTCTCTGATGATCTTTGTTGAAATCACTCTCATGCACTTTATTCCTTGTGGATAGGGCCTTGTAAACATTTGGAGATGGGTTGGGATCTAGAGGCAGATGCTTTCTATTGCCTTGGTCTAAGATGTTAGGGATGCCTCAGCTGTATGTGGAGGAACCTCAGCTGTTATCCCTATATGACTGATTGTCACTGTCCTCTCAATAGGGTGTCATGATCACATTTTCCAGGACAGGAACCTTGTTGGGAGTAGATTTAAATGTCTACCAGTCTCAATTATGAGAACTGCCAGGATCCCTGAGTCCACTTGACCTTACCAAGTTTTCTGTCTGGTGGCACAGTCCACTGCCCACTGTCCCACACCTTGTCTCTTCCTTTATATGGCAATTCTATGTATATTTCTTTCATATATATATATATATATATATATATATATATATATATATATATATTAATAAGGTTTTACTATAGTAGGTTTCATAAAACCCTTCAAATGATCCTTAGTTTTAGCAGTCCGTTTCTGAATTCACTCCTTCACCCTTTCTTCTCCTCCTCCTCCTCCTCCTCCTTCTTCTTCTCCTTCTCCTCCTCCTTCTTCTTCTTTGTCATCGTCGTCGTCGTCTTCATCTTATTCATCTTCTTCTTCCTCCTCTCCTCCTTCCTCCTCCTTCTCTATGTGTGTGTATGTATTTTTTTCCTCCCATTCCATTCCCCTCCACCTATACATCCAGAAGTTTCTATTCTACTTCTCCTTCTTTGAGAGATCCTTCCCACCCCAATCCCCTCCCTCTATATATAATCTTCATGGTTATAAAGACTGTAGCCTACTTACTGAATACTAAAGCATGTGTTTTTAAAGGAACAACTATAGGATGGATGGAACTTGCCTCTCAAATGTAAAAAGCTTCTTGGTAATGTGGCCATAGATTTCAAGAGTACAGACTGAACAAAAATGTGAATATGGAATCTAGGGTAATAGCAGTTAAGTTGAATTTGGACAGAAGAGACTCCAAGTAGACCTCTTGACAAGCTGAAGGGTAAACAGTTAAAAGTAGAGAGATGTTATTTACCTGAATTGTTTGACAAAGAAGTCGGAAGCCCATGTAGCTCAAAGCTAACCTCG
This sequence comes from Apodemus agrarius, assembly GCA_964023405.1. Classification (NCBI taxonomy): domain Eukaryota; kingdom Metazoa; phylum Chordata; class Mammalia; order Rodentia; family Muridae; genus Apodemus; species Apodemus agrarius. The sequence goes on along the minus strand of OZ030022.1, from coordinate 11,123,142 downwards.
ATGGGGTTGATGGCAGATGCTAGGTGAATTTTTTTTTCCTTCTGTTAAACACTTTTACAATTTTAAACATAATAGAGGCACATCATTGGTGTTTCTTTTTTCCAGTTCCCCACTGATATGCATTGGAGTGCATATTCTTTTAGAGTGGAATTGTCAAGGGTATGCGTTTCTCTTTATAAAACAAACTAAAAATAATGCAGCCTGCCAACTGCAGTTTCCTCCTACTCACCCACCTTCTGAGAGAGGTCTCAAACACAGACAGACCCTGGAAGGGGACTGTGCTTCCAAGCATTTGTGAGTAACTGGAGGAGCTACTGACAGCTGTTGAGCCTTTTCAAAGCCAGGAAGTTCATAATCATTAAAGGATTTTTTTTTCTCCTTCCTCCCTTTGACTTCTCTGTGGATATCTGCCAAATAAACACAGTTGTGGATCCTTTTGGCAAAAGTTGTAAATATGCCTTAAGAATAAAGGGGCTATTTAGCTGAAATTTTCAAAAGAAAATTGACTCCCTAAATAGAGGGCCCACTAAGTGTTTTTCTTTAGATTCTTTAGAAGAAGAAGAAAAAGAAAGTCTCCCGCTTTGTAACATGCAGAGAATATAATCAAAGCTCATCCTCGGGAGAAAGCAGAAAGGTTTTCCAGCTTCTGTCTCTCTCCTGCCAGCAACCCCAAGGACCAGCTGTTTGCAGGATCCAGTGCTGGGGGTGTTCACTTAAAGGTCTATGTTTTTCAGATGAGATGCTTTGGAGTTTTTCCTCCTAACGTAATAAAACCCAGTATAGCATGATTCTCAACTTGTGGGTTGTAACACTTAAGAAGTCGAAAGACCCTTTTACAGAGGTCATCGAAGACTATTGGAGAATACAGATATTTATATTACGATTGATTGCAGTAGAAAAATTATAATCATGAAGTAAAAAAAAATTACTTTATGGCTAGGGTTTACCACAATGGGAGGAGCTGTATTACAGGGTGTCTGCATTAGGAAGATTGAGAACCACTGCAGTATACACTAGGGAAACCATCTCCCAGAGCTAGAGTATCTCATCCAGGCGGCAACCCTGAGCAGTCGGCTCCCTTTGCTCTACATCTCTGAAGAAGGCAGGTAACAGCATCAGGACAGCCTGGCCACTCCACCGTGTTCTCCATGTTTGCCCAAGCCGACACAATGAAATGTTCTCTCGGGGATTTCTCTCCATTGTGCAAACACTGTCCTAGAGCCATTTGCCATGACTTTGCTTGGCAATCCTGACTGCTTGAATAAAGTAACAGCACAGTCTTATCTTCCTTATAAAGTAATTCAATGTGGCCAATAACCTGACTGCTAATAGATCAATCCTACAAAAAAATAAAAAAAAATAAAAAAGATTCTAGATTTTCTCACACTTACATATTTTGCTTACATTTCAACCATATGAAATAAATGCCTTCCATGAAGACCTCATTTATCATCCTTTTCAAATGACCGAGTCATTGATTTTTCACAACACTTTCAGAAATTCGCTCCCTCAAAATAAATATCGAATTATATCATGTTTACCAAGAGAAAAGCCATATCTGGATAGATTCATAAGCAGCCACAAATAACTTCAGATTGTATTCTACAGCTTAGTGATACGTAACTATTGGGCCTTAAGTTTCTCACCTGTAGAAAGAAGCTGTTGATAATATTTATTTAAGTTAAATAATATACAAGGTGTTGCTACAGTGTCATGCGACATCTATTTTCAAGTAAATGTTGTAACTTAATAGCCGTGGATGACTTCTAGACTGCACACCTGATTGGAAGATGCCTGTCCTGTGACTGAGATGAAACACTGAGAAAGAAGCCTCATTTGCAGGTCTGTTTGTCGGAGTTCGGTACCTGAAAACACCTACGTAGACACATCTGTAAAGCTAGCGGAAACAGAGTTGAGGAAAACGTAGTTCACTGATGTTGGAGAACCATGACCACTTAGGTGCCGGCCAGAGCCTGTAAGTGACCATGCTGCTCAGCAAATATGTTCTGTGCATCCAGTTCACATTAGAGATGAAAACAGAAGGGCCGTTAGCACTGAGCCTTGGACCCACAAGAAGAAAAATGACATTTTTAAAGTAAGAAACTCTCAAACGAAAATAGATGTTAGAGAGAAGTGTGTGAAAAAAGTCTGTTTAAAACAAATACACCGTGCTCACAGAGGCCTGCCCCGGAGGCTGAGGAAAGCACCACACCATGATCTCAGGGTAAGAACTACCAGCAGGAGACATGCATGCCTTTCTGTGACGCCCTAGTAGATGTGAGCTGACCTTTACATCACTCTGCACACGTGTGACTGACAAACAGTCCTAGTCAATGGAGGGGCCAATCCGATCAGCTTAGAAATACACATGAAACCAGCACCATAATTATATCAAAAGCACCTACAACATCAAAGAGATTAAAGTATCCCCTAAGTGAAAGACTCACACACTGGAAATTTTAATACACCAGTTAAATAAAGAAAAATAAACACAGACTATGATGCAGGATCTTGCCAATCACAAAGCTGATGGGTTTTATTTAAAGTTCAATAAAGGTATCTTGAATGTTTTAAAGACAGGACTGGCATTTAAGAGAGGGTTGCATAACCCATCTAATGACTTTTTATCTAAGTTTTTAAATTATTCATAATTATGTGTCATTTGGGAGAAAGAGTGTGCATATCAACACAGAGGCCCATAGAGGTCAGAGGTCTTAGATTGGTTGGGTTCCCTTGGAGCTCACATAGGCGACTGTGAGCAGCTTGATGTGGTTCCTGGGACCCAAACTCGGATCCCCTAAAGAGCTGTAAGGTGATTTAACCTGCTGGCGCACCCCTCAGGTCCCCTATCTTCTCGTTTTCAAATATTACCTCGGGCTTTGACAGGTGGATTTATGGTCAAGCACACCCTGCTGCTCTTGAAGAGGACCTGGGTTCAATCCCTGTCACTCACATACTGGCTCCAAACCATCTGAAACTCCAGTTCCAGAGGATTTAACTCCCACGGTACCCTTGCATACATGGAAGCAGAATACGCATAAAATAAACATAAAAACCAGTAACTCTTAACACCCATAAATATTACTTTGGCTTCTATTCGGATAATGTTTTGATAAGGATAATAGAAAAAGGTAGCAGCTGATGGTTCTGTTAATCCAGATGAAAGTACTGGTTGTGTGGTTAGTTGGTAGGGAAATATTTTTAAATAAAGCAAACATTTCAAATAGGTACTAATTGAAGAATCAGTGTAAGGGGGATAAAAAAGATTGCTTCCTTTTTATGAGGGTTAATATGACCCAATGAAAAATAACCCGGAGAGGGAGTCTAAATGAAGAATTACCCAGATTACGTTGGCCTATGGGCATGAGAGTTTACCTTGATTGTCTTAACCGTGTTTAATTGACCTACCACGGTGGGTGGAACCATCCCCTGAGCAGTGGGTCCTGTGTTTTATAAAAGGGGAGAAGGAGAGCTAAGCGTATTGTATGTCCATCATTTCTGCTCTTGATGTGTTGCCTTGTTTTCTCCACAGTGACAGACTATAACCTAGAAAAGAACCCTATAACCCTTCCTGTGTCAGGCTGCCATTGTACTGCCTAACAACTGAAATGGAACTAAGATAGCCTTTAAGAATCTGAGCTGCTGGATGGAGAACACATCACCTACGAAGGTTAGGACTATGGAGAGGGAGAATCTTGTGGCAAAACCAGGATGTTAAGCATTAGGGCATATTAAGTTTGAGATACTTTGTTCATGGACAGATCCTGGACAGGGCTGTTTTGGTACAGTACTCAGAGCGGAATCAGTTCCAGATGAGCTACCCCTAGATGGACTCAATGGTATTTAGAAAGGAAATAATCAGAGACAAGCCTTCTTCGAAAAATGTATCTCCAACAAACTAGAGGCGTACTTGAACCACTGACATGGTATCTATGGATCTGCTAAGTGTGTGTAAAAGGGAGGATGGAGAGAAGAGAGCATGCCATCATTTGACCTTGTCAAGCTCTACTTAGTTCCAGGCTTGCAGAATATTTATGGAAAAGGTGAAATGAATTTTAGGAAAAGAAACTCCACACTGAGTGGATAATAGGAACCAAGGCTCCTTAAACATGGGATTTGAACTGCACACAGAAAGAAGTCCCAAAAGGCCAAAAATAGTCAAGTGGCTTGAACTTTTAAAAGAGACCATGGGTTAAGCTCATTTAAGCTCTTTTTCCCACCCTCTGTGGTCTGTCCTTCCTTGGACATCTTAAAAGAACAGCTTGGGTCCCTCTCACTTTCCAAGTGTTTCTCAAGCTGCTGAGAACTGACTTGACCGACCTCCTCCAGTTGGCCCCTGAGTCCTTATCCTCTCCACAGCGTTTGGTTTCTGTGCTGCTGTCCCACTGTACCCTGCTGTCCTGATACCACATTGCCATTCTAATAATAGGACAGCTCTTCCTGGACTCAGCCTTGTGTCTCCTGGGCTGCAGAGAGCTGCCACCAAGGCTGGGGGAAGCCTGGGGAGCATGCCTTTACCATCCTCCCAGGGCTGGAAGATACTAGCTCAGTACTTGGATTATTGTTGCTGTAATATACACACTATAGAATAAACCACTTAGTTCTCTGTCTTGTTTGAGCTTCAACCTTTAACACAATCCTTTCTGTACTGTATCATTCAGGAGTATCTGAGCCACCAGCCTCTGAAGAGATCTTATTTTGAAGCATGGCTGTGACTCTTTCCCAGTATATATTTTTCTTACATACTCAGGTTTTGAAGCTTGAGGAGGATCTGTATGACTGTCAAAGCACATTTCCCTCTGTGTCTGTTGAATGACTGTCTTGTATTTTGAAAGTAAAGGAAGGAGCCCTTTTCAAGTCCAGCGGGGGCAGCACCAGTGGTACCACAGCAGTGGGAACTGAAAGACAGAAGCAGTTCTAGAGCACATGTTTAAGAGGCAAGGATGCTCGGATGTTGAGGCTAAGGTCTTTCCTGAGTATAAGATGTTGCTATTAAATATGAGTTGCTAAAGGTTAAGAATGGAGACTCCAGTATTAACTGTAGAATGTAAGCCTTTCACCATTTTGAAAATGTCATACATACAAATATCACCATGAACTTACGTGAGCCCTTCATGCTATAATTTCATGCACTGGGTAGTTAGGAATTAAATTTGTAGTCTGCAGTCTCATTCTTATTAGTATCAAAGATGATGGGAATCCCATACAATGGTATTAAATTTACATCTTGTAAATTTTTCATTTCTCATATGACACTCAATTCAGCTTTGGATGGAAACTTTTAAAAATGGCTTCCATGCCTCCAATGATACAGTGCTGCTTTCCTTTCAGCTACATGAAAGCCACAAGGATCCTTCCTGACCTTACTAGGTCAGTATTGGTTTTTCCCGCGCGGGCGGCCAGTGGCCGGAGTGAACCGCGGCCCCGAACCGCCTGGTCCGCAAAGCTGGGATCCGCAGGCGGCAGGTTCGATCCGCGGCGCCCGCGGTGGAGCAGGGAGGTGTGGGCTGAAGCAGTTAGACCAGACCAAGTATTCCACACACGGGTTTATTTAAGATGGGGGTACAAAGGGGAACAGGGTGAGGGGAAGGCTGGGGGCGATGACCAGAAAGAGAGAGAGAAAGGGCACGCTGCTCCTTCTTATATGCATGATTATTCAAATTACAGGTGGGCTAGGTGGGCCTATTGAATTCTGGGTACATGGTGGCCGTTGCCTTGGTAACAGGAGTAAACCTGCAGGGCTGCATTAGTGTCGCCTATATGACGTCATAGGTCTCAGGACCAACAGTCAGGAAACAAACTTTCTTTTTAACACAGTGAGCAAGACATAAATGGACCGGTGTCTCCATTAGGTACTCCCAGTGTAAATGCGGGCGTAGGGTGGTGAGACGGACTCCAGGGAACGCCAGCCCAGCAGCAAGAACCACACTGAGCTGTAAACAATGCCTAAAGCAAGAGCAAGTGTGAAGACTGCAGGCACCCACTGGACAGCGATTGTGATGAACTACACATGGGTCAGGCTAACCGGGGCCTGGGTTGGGACAAATGAGATGGGACAAATGAGGAAAGACCTTTTGTGTCAGATGAGAAATTTGGACTTTATACTTCAATTTGTAGGAAGACAATCCATGTCAGAAAGTAACTGAGGGTATTCCAAAGATAGCACCTCCTTTTTGTAGACAGAGTTGAAAGGACAAAAAAAAAAAAAAAAAAAAAAAAAAAAAAAAAAGACAGACAGACATATCAGGGGCCATTTTTAGAATCAATATGTGATAAACACAGAATTCATATTAACATAATGTGAATGGAAAGAGGTGGGCTAAATTAAATGAATAGATGACTATTAAAGATAAGCAAAAATTAATTATATGGACAACCAATGTTCCCCCTACACGATAGCTAGTTATGAGCCATTTTTTCCTCTACAGGGAACCGCTAACTGCAATCATTCTGGAAAAAGCTGACATTCGATGTGATTTGTCCCCTTTGACAAATGTTCAGGGAGTCAGGACATCACATGTCAAAACTGATGAGTGAGACAAGAACAGGGACACGGTCTCGTTTGTCACTCTGTGGCTGCCAGCATCTGGTACCCGCTCACCTCTGGGATGTGTGTCTGTTGTCCCAACACCCCTTTGTTCCCATCCAGATAACTTCCAGTCCAAAGTGAGCCATTTGCAGGCTGGTGTGCTTGAGCAGGAGGCTAACATAGGCAACATTTACTGGGCTGTTTTCACCTGAAGGCTTCCTACAGCTTTCCAATGGGAAATCGTGAACCTGACCAATTGTCCAAATGCATTTAGCAAAAGTTCTGTGAAACAGAAAGGCTCTTGGGATGTTCATTCCCTCATGCATGGAAGGTATGTGGAGATAAGGAGTCCCTTTCTTTCTCTTTTTCTTTTTTTCTTTCTTCCTTTCTTTTCATTTCTTTTCTCTTTCTTTTTTCCTTCCTTCCTTCCTTCCTTTTTATTTCTTTTTTTATTTTTCACGAAAGGATTTACTTCTGAACAATAGAGTGGCTGTTATCTTTAAATTCAATACCCAAGAAAGCATTCAACTCCAACCCTTTTGTGAACGCCTCAGAGGACTGCCCTTGCTGAAGTACAAACTTCCCCTTTCTAAAGGAATTGTGCTTACTCAAGGAAGAAGGACAGAGTGCTGGGAGAACCTGGGAAGGGCAGAGCTGCTTTACAGCTCACAGTAGGTGTCAGGTCTACCTACTGTGTGCTCATTAACTAAGCTTCCACTCACAGTGGAAGCTCAAAAAAACGTTCTTGAATGGTATCTTTAACTGAGAATCTTGGAAGAGCCAGTTGAATTCTGATACCACAGGCCTGAGCCCACTGCTTTTCACTGGTAAATCCTTCCTTCCCCGTGTTGGTCCCTGTAGGAAGCCATATTCTTGAAGATTAAATTGATTCTTTTTTATTGGGAAGCAAACCAATTCTTTAAGGCTAGCTATACTTGTTCAGCACGCAGCAGTGGACTGGAAGGTTTCGTCTTTCATAGCTTTTCAGCGATTGTCAGACCCTGGTCATGTTCCCAAGGCCTCGGCCTTCATCCGCTGCCAACATTTGCCTTGTTTATGGCTTAAACCAAAATTTTCACTAAGGTTTGAAGTCTCTCCTGGAATACAGCCTTCGCCTCCTCCTGCAGAGATTACTCCACAACCTAATAGACCCAGCATTAGAAAACATTTTCTGGTACTCCAGTTGGCTTTTGCTGTGTTGACTTTCACCCAGTTTTGCTCTGTTGCCTATTACAGAAGTGATTTGCAGAGAGTCTGTGCTGGAGCCCTAAGAGCTCAGAAAGAGGGACTTCCTGGAGTGCTGGATGCCAGTGCCTTGCCAAGCTGAAAATGCCTGTTCCTTTAGGCTGGTGCTGGTGTGTGTGTGTGTGTGTGTGTGTGTGTGTGTGTGTTTTGTCTGCATGTATGTGTGTGGCAGAAAGGGGAAGAGAGAAAGATGAGTTTCCTTGTGTGTAATGCACACTGTGTATTTTCATCTTTGTTTTGGGGGGTGCGGTGGGTTGTCCCCTCTTTATACTTGCTTATTTGCCCTAGCGGTTTTTCCCAAATAAACATTCTTCTCGTAGAACAGAGACTGAATTCAATTTGCAGAGGCTTAGTGGAAAGGGAGATGCAAGACTCCTTCTAAATCACAATGCATCACCAACCACCTTTTTAAAAATAGTGTCCCTGCTTTCTCCTTTAAGACTCAAAGTTTGTTCCTAAGGAGTTTTTTGGGGGGGAGGTGGGGGGTGGGGGCGTATGGATCTTTACACCTTGTAAGCTACAAAGACTTAGCACTCACTAGTCAATGAAGGGCACAAATAATAACTACCCAACTTTCTTAGAAAATACCTATTTTTTAAAATGAAGCAGAGACATAAGATCACAGCATTGTCTGACTCTATCATCTGTGTTTTCGGGTAGAATCTCCTCAAGTCACCCCTCAAGGCTTTCGGAATATTCTAGAACTCCTCATTTCGAGCCTCTCACATGTGACTTCAGAATTCCTATAAAATTTGGTACTTCCTTTCTTCTTTCTTCTGAACCCTATGCTCTGATCTCCTTCTCCTTGTTTCTGACCTGCTCATGCCCATGGCTCAGATCACTGTATACACGCACACCAAGTTCCAACAGTTACCTCAGGGAAGGAGGGGACCTTTGCCTACTGGAGCTACCCACCTCAAAGGGATCCAGACTAGGTCCTTGTGTTCTCATTTGTTCTCTGGTATATTTTTTCCCCTTTTTCTTTTGAGACAGGGTCTCTCTGTATAGCCCTGGTTGCCTTGGAACTTGTTATGTGGACCAGGCTGACCTTGAACAGAGGCAGATGCAGTAGGATCTCTATGAGATCCTACCTCTGCCTTCTGAGTGCTGGAATTAAAGATGTGTGTCACCACGCCTGTCAGAGGTTCTTCATTTAATGTAATAACACATAGTGGAAAATTCTTTGCAGTTCATGAATCTAATTTAATAAGAAATTTTTACCACTCAAATAAATCCTGTGGTACTTATTTGTATTCTAATTTTTAAAGATAGTATTACCTATTAGGTTAGACTTAACATACACAGAGTTGACCTGTCATTATAGTTGGAGTTTGGGAGCCAAATCGATTATTTTTACTGTCTGTCGTATGCTTTCAGGACTGCTGGTTGAAAGCATTCTGCCTGATGTGTAAAGACTACTCCAGCGTAAATCACATTTCCACACCTAGGCGTCAGCATGGTCACTGAAGTTTCTTTGTAGCTTTAGAAGTCATGGCGGCCAGCTGGCTCACCATCTACCTTTTCCCGACAAGCACGTCTCTATCCTGAGTCTCCGGCAAACTTGTAACTTGCTGAGCGAGACTTGCCAGCTCGCAGCAACCAATATTCAGGAGATGTTGCATTGATTCAATAACTTGGAAAGAATAATGTATCTGTGCCATTGGCTGCTTCCGTTTTGCACACAAGCTCTCCCATCTCTCTATGGCCTTGCTTATTTTTGCCCATAGAGCACAGGCTTTTCTTCATAAAGCACTTACACTACATCTTCTCATTAGCTGCATTCCTACGCAGTGTGCACAGTTTTCTTCTGAATTACCCAGGAGCCAAGGGCACGGACTTTCATTTAGACTTGATGTACCTGGGAAAACAGTTTGACCCTCTGTGCCTCAGTTTTCTTATATGTAAAATGGGTATGCACAGACACCAATCTCTTAGAATTGCTGTAAATATTAAATATATCAAAATAAACGATGATTATAGAATTAATATAGTAAAATGTTACATATTAACTCTACATTTCAAAGTTTATAAGTATATTGGGACTAACACAAATGAAGTCAGTTTGCTATCAGGATGATGATTAGAACAGCTCATAAATGGTTAGTTCAAAGTCTATGATGGTTTATATCCCAGAATTGGGGATGGGAGGTAGGAAGATCATGAGTTTGATGCTAATTTAAGCAATTTAAAGGGACCCTGTTGAAAGAAGGAAAGAAAGAAAGAAAGAAAGAAAGAAAGAAAGAAAGGCGCTCAATTTCTCTTTGAAGGTTATTCATGTAGTTGACATACATTGGTGATAATTTTCAATAACTGTGATTCAGACCAAACGTATTAGTCATACTGTTCAAACTCTGCTTGATTTATCTGTTAGCTATCATCACAGCACAGTCCTATGAGATTCTGCCTCTGTCATTCTATTTTCTACACTTTGTAATCATGATTCTGGTTTGCCAAAGTCCAGACCAGAATGTCTGCATTTATTTTTGCTCACTGTACTTTCATATGTGTGTGTATATGATATATATGACAGTATATTATAATATATGTGATATATATGATATTATATATGACAATATATAATAATATATATGATATATATTACTTCTAGTGGTACTTCTTGTTCAAAAGTCAATTTTGCTTAATAACATAGCTACAGCCCAGTTTCATCTTAATACCCTGTGACTTGTCTCTGCCTTACAATGTTTTCTATGTGTGTGGTTAAGATCTTTCTTATGCTTGTATTCTTATGCTTTTTCTTGCTTGTATTTGTTTCTTGTGTCCTACAGTTGAGCAGGCATATTTTTCTGTCAGGAGTTTGCATTTTTATGTTGTCTAGTCAGCATAACTACTTATGTTTGGATCTGAATTATTTGGATTTACTTTATAGTAGCTTTATATATGTGTATGTGTGACTTTTCCCTTTCTGTGTTTCTTATTTCCTCCTTCCTATCTTTTTGTGAATGGATTATTTTTCTCAGACTATTTTTTGCTAAGAGGAAAAATATGCATGCTACTTCTATTTTTTAGTGGTGTATTAGAAATTTTAATTGGTTATCTATAATCGATTATTATCCTTTCCTTAAGCAGTACAGGAAATCAAAAGCATTTAAATTACCTTCTCCTGTAGACTGCCTTTATAGCTATTAAGATTTTGTTCTGTATCTCTTTTAACCCTTTAAGCCATGGGGCACTTTGAGCCGTCACCCTGTAAGTGGTCTGTTTTCCTTTCTCAGTATTTCTGCTGGCATCTCTTACCGTCCCTCCGAGTTTAACTTCTGAACTTGAAGCTCAAAGTTTAGAGTTTATCTCGGTCATAGTCTTCTCTTACCAGCACTCCTTTTTGCTTGATTATTCCTTTCATTTTGTTTTGTTTAAAAAAAAAATCCCTATTTTATCCTTGTTCTGGAAGATGTTCTTGCTAGGAGCAGACCATAGGTAGGCAAGTTGTACAGCAGTACATTAAAGAAACTGCTGGACTGTCTCTCTCTGACCTATATCAGGTGCTGTGTGCAACACAGTCCCTAGCGAGTAGGTGCTGCTCTTCAGATTCTGTCACACTCTAAGCCTTCTCTTGCTCTCAAGTTCACTGTCTTACATTCCATGTCCTTGTGGACATTCTGAGCCACTTTTGTCAAGCCTGCCTCATAGTTCAGTACTTCCGGGTCATTCTAGCCTCAAGCCTGCCTCATAGTTCAGTACTTCCGGGTCATTCTAGCCTCAAGCCTGCCTCATAGTTCAGTACTTCCGGGTCATTCTAGCCTCAAGCCTGCCTCATAGTTCAGTACTTCCGGGTTATTCTATCCTCAAGCCTGCCTCATAGTTCAGTACTTCTGGGTCATTCTATCCTCAAGCCTGCCTCATAGTTCAGTACTTCCGGGTTATTCTATCCTCAAGCCTGCCTCATAGTTCAGTACTTCCGGGTCATTCTAGCCTCCAGCAGGTCTACCTCCTCTTAAAAACATCCTCCATCCCTGTAACCTTCATTCCTATGAACTCGTACATTTCAGTGGCTGCTTCCATACTTTGTGTCCACGCATGTTTACTGTGACTTCTTATAGGCTTTTAGGTGGAGTGTCCGTTCCTGTTGGCTTCACAGTCGTGATGTTTGTTTTGTTTTGTTTTGTTTTTCTATTGGATCTCACTCATAGTCCACCATTTTGTACATTCTAACAGTATCTCTGGGGTGCTTTGAGAGTTAAGTTTCTCTGGTCAGATACATACTTTTTTCCTACCAGACTAACGGGGCTGAGACTATCACCATCTAAGAACTAGGTCAAGGTCACTTGTCAGCTACCGTGGTTTAGCATCAGTACACAGGTGATAGAACATTGAGCTACAATGAGTACAATAGTGAGACTCGGTCTCATTATTATACATTCTCAAATGAGGATCATCCCTTGTACTTAGACTAAAAGCCATAGGTAATGTTCTTTACATTCCTCTGGGACAGAGTAATATGTTTCTTGGGGTTTCTGGCTTCACCCAGTCCTGTCATCTCCTATCAGTCAGTCTCCTCACATGGATGTCTCTGGACTTTACTTTCTATGACACTATCAATCCTATAGCCTGAGTTCCCTTAAATCACCAAAGAACTGTGAAGACTAAAACTTGCTTCAAAATGAATGAAACATGGACTATGAGATGCCCCTCAGCAGGTGGCTGGGCCTGCTGTGGTCCGTCCACATAATTATTCTGCATCACAACAGGTGACTGAGACGGTCTTGAAAGCACATGGAGGCAGCGGGGCTGCAACCTCCTGACTCTGAGAAGGGCTGAACAGGGTTCCCACCAAACGGAAAGACAAAACTGATGTGGATGGAGAGGCAAGTGGACAGAGCTTATTTTTAGGGCAGTGAAAATACTCTTGTGTGTACTCTTGTAATGATGGATAAAGGTCATCATACTTTTTTTTAAAAAAAAACACATAGAATGAGCAGCAAGAATAAATGCTGAAGGCAGTTGCGGGGTTCGGAAGTTAGCATGTGATTATAGGCTCCCACAAAAACCCTGCTATGTTAGCAGATATTGATAATGGAGAAGGTTAGAAATGCATAGGAAAGGGGTTCATTCCATGAAAATATCTGTATCATCAGGTCAACTTTTTTATCTGCTTCCTGAGTATTCTCCAACTTCTTTTATTTTTGTCTTCTGAGTGGTGTGTGTGTGTGTGTGTGTGTGTGTGTGTGTAGAGAGAGAGAGAGAGAGAGAGAGAGAGAGAGAGAAATATTGGTACTATCAAAGTTTATCAACAGCAATTGCCATTTTCACCAGTATTTTTGGCATATATAGCTTTATGTATAGCCTGAACCCCTCCTACAGAGACTGCATCAGACTTCCAGACAGACTCAGATATCCCAAATCCTATTGGGAAAGCACAGAGTACCCTGCCCTTTATCCTTTATAAGAACAATGTCGGCTGACAGGTGAGCTAGAGAGGCAGCAGGTTGTTTCCTCACTGGGCTCCCAAGCTCTTCTGCAGAAGGAGACTAGAGAAGCTGTAGCTAGACTGTGTGCCCTGACTCAACCAGTGTGCCCTGGGCAGTTATTGCAGGCAATGTCCCTCAGTTACACAGAGACAGCTTCCCTCGTGGTCTCCAGCCTTTGGAAGTTCATAGTTCATCTATTGTCAGTCCTGAGGAGAGTTTTAGTTCAGATGGGAGCTGAAGTGACGTGGTTTGTTATCAGGAGAAAGCTGGCTCAGTAGGTTTGGGGGGATGTGTTCTAATCCCGTCTTGCTGCATCGGTCAGTCTCAGAGTGGGAAAGAAACAGGGAGCCACAAGTGTTTGGCGGGACATCACAGAGGGTCCACTGTCTCAGTCTCTGGGCTTCATTCACCCACAGGAAGCATTCATCTCAGCATGGTCTGACGTGTTAAGCTGTTTATTAAGAAGAGTAACTAGACAGACCTGCAGGAGTAGAACAGTCTGTGGAGAGCGATCACAAACTGGAACTACAGCGATGGCAGAAGGGGAAAGAATGGGAGATAGGAGAACCGTTTCATAGGGAAAGGTCAGTTCTTAAAGACACTTAAGTTGGGGAATAAAGATATGACCATGAAAACCTAGACGTGGCTTTTAAGTCATAAAAGTCAAGGAGATGGAGAGGGTAGAATGGTGGGAGGGTGGAATGGTGGGAGGAGGTACTGGGAGGAGGGAGGGGCTGATATTGGCATGTAAAATGAATAAATACATGTAATAATTTAAAATAATAAGCATGAAAGGGCTTGGGAAGATCAGACTTAGGACACTTGTGATATTAGCAATGCCCAGTCCCGGTGGCGACTAGAAAAGGAAGTCAGAGCGAGCCTCCCCTCCTCCGCTGAAGGTGAGGTCACCGCCTTTCCTTTGCTTATCTCTGCGACATTTTGAAATGGCAAGTCCTCACAGGCTGAGCAGGCATATCCTGCTCTGCCCCCTTAGGAGCCACAGGGTGGCATCTCTGTGTGTCCCCACATCTCCTCCTGCTTCTCCTATGGGTCACAAGCTGTTGTCCCCTCTGAGCTCTTGCCTTGGGCAGGGCTGGAGTGTGGTTCTTGTTTGACTTCTTTTCACCCCACTGGATCAAATTACATTCTCATATTCATATTGATATCTCTCTCTCTCTCTCTCTCTCTCTCTCTCTCTCTCTCTCTCTCTCTGTGTGTGTGTGTGTGTGTGTGTGTGTGTGTGATAATGTTTTCCAATAAACAAAATAATGAGATTTTTTAAAAAGAAGGAATAGAGATTGGTAGACTACCATGGTCATGTCTGTGGTATCCAATATTTACCTTTCCAATACCAAATAATAATTACTATTTATATTTTAAAATATTTATGATTTGAAATAAATATCTACTCCAGAGCAAAAACATTGGAAATGCAAGAAAGCATTAAGCAGAAAGTAGTTATAATAACAGTAGTAGATGCCAACAATTGTTATATTGATTTTAGAAGAATTCTCCTTTGAATATAAACCCTTTTAATGGGTTAGAGAAATAGAGGTCAGGAGCAGTTGCTGCTCCTCCAAAGTTACTCTCATCAGCCAGCCCCATGGCTACCCACACTCATGTGACAACATTCACATACTACACACACACACACACACACACACACTCATATACACACTCATACACACTCACAAACACACAGAACTTCACGTGCACATACATGCATTAACATATATACGTACAAACACACACTTAAAAATAAAATCTAAAATACTAAAAAAAACTTAAAAACAGCTTCATGTGTTATATAAATTTGTGGGCTCTTTTACTATTTACTATTATATCAGGATCATTTCCCCTTTAATAATATGTGCTCCTAAGAAACACTGTTTAGGATAATGAAGATTGATAGAAAACTTTACTGTTAAAAATTACATGGCGCTGGAAGTGTGGCTCCAAAGGATGAGCTGAGCATGTGGGAGGTTTAATGTCCAGAATTACAAAATATGTGTGTGTATGTGTGTGTGCATATATATATGCATATATACATATACATATATATATATATATATATAGAGAGAGAGAGAGAGAGAGAGAGAGAGAGAATGAGAATAATTATATGGTAGTAAAAAATGCTGATAAAATTTCAATTAACTTTGATGGTCCATGCTTAATAAAAAAATGCACACTAGATAATGCAATGCTCCAAATTAATTTCCAAATGACCAAAGTGATCAGATTAACTCACCACCCAGTAGCGAAGCATGCTGACTAATCAGAAGCCCAATGCACAAGCAATTTATCCTACACTTGGGCAAACGACCATGAAAGAATCTTAGTAAATGAATAGTTAGGCAAAAACTAGCTTTAAATTAATCAGATAATTCATTTAGTTTGTTCAAATATTTTTAGACACTGCTAAAAGGTCCTCAAGTTGCTAATAACAGACTCCGTTTGACAATATTCAATAGAATTTTAAAATTGAGATTGTGTGTGTATATATGTATGTATGTGTGTGTGTATATATATATACATATATATACATATATATATATGTATATATATATATAAATACTTCCACATGAAAAGCTACGACTTCACAGAAGTCTAGACCGTCCCTTAGTTTTCAGTGTTTAAAATATAGATGATAACATGATGTCAGTGTTAAACTTTATGGTGAACTATTCATTGTGGGTGTATGAGTGCGGGCAACAAACTATGACCTAACTCAGAAAATCCCCATTCATGACATCTTGCTGTAAATAAAGCATGAGCATTTTGTGGGAGCGCCACCGGAAACCGGAAGTGCTCCCTTCCGGAAGCTTATGTTTAAAATGAACACCCGCTTGAGTTGAAAGCTCTAGTGCCTTGGAAGGTGTTGCTGTTTTATTTGCTCTTGTTTCTGAGGAAAGAAAAACCTATGAACAGTACAAACACACTAGCATTAGCATTATTTGACCTTTTGGTATGCTTTTTAATAAGTATCTTTTATGAGTTTAATTTTCTTTGTTACGTGGGAAGTATTTGTACACATTTAGCTATGGTAAGAACCCAGAACTAGGCACAGTGGCTCAGGCCAGTGTTCACAGCGTGGCTGAGACTGACGCCAGAGCATCCTGAGTTCAAGGCCAGCCTGAGCTACAAAGTGAGACTCTATTTCAAAAAACAACAACTAAACAATAACCACAACAAAAACCCAAACAAGCAAACAGAAGTAAAGACCTTATTTCTTCAAATAAGGAAACTAACTGAAAAGTTGGTCAGTTACTGTTGCATTGGTAGGATCTTGGCAGCGGTCAATGTCTGATGTCTTTTTCTGTTATGGTGGCCAGGGGAAAACCTGCAATCCATGGCGTAAAATAGCTGAGAAGAAATGAGAAATAAGAGCCCAGTGCTTCATTAAAAAGCCTATTTCCAGCTCCGGAAACCGGCTGAGGAAGTAGAGTACATCTGTCAACAGGTTTATTTATTTCCCATTTCTTCCCTGTTAATCTTCCTTTTATGTTTCCTTAATAATTCATGCTGAAGAACTTCCTGAATTTTTTTCAAACAAAGGAGAAGCTCCGGGTGAGCGTTGACAAATTTCTGTTGTGTCAACACAGACCTGGGGCGTCTTCCAGTCTGAAATTTAATGTATAAGATCTGAAATAGATAAATGTACAGCCTGTTTTCTCATTCATCAGATCTGCGGGTCCACTGATGGTTTTTAGTGCATGTTATTAATTTTTTTTTTTTTGGCCAGTAGTATAAAGATGGGATGCACTTGGTATGTATGATAAATTAGCTTAAAAAAATAAAACAAAAGTAGAAGTGCCAGCTGCAGAATGAACAGAAGGGGAACCGAGAATATTCCACCAAATGGCATTGTCAATGAGATCCTACTCAGTGAGAAAATGTAGAAACAATAGATATGAAATTCTGTACAAATATAGGACCAGCCCATCTCCATATCATTGTGTAGTAATTGGGAAAATTGTTATTATGCACAGTGGTGCTAAGCTAAAATAAAGGACGGGAAAGTTCTTTCAATAATTAGTTTTATGAATTATATTTTCAACTGACCATTATATTTTATAATAATAAATATTAGTTTTAGACTTTCACTGAAAAGACTAGGGGAGATTTCAAATTATTACATGATCATATTCTTAACTGGTGTCTAAAAAGATGAGTGTAAAAATAGAATATGAAAATTATAATAACCTAAGTTCTGGAACACAGTTTTATTGTTCACAAAATAAAAAACTCTTTTAGTATTGCTGTGACATTTATGGTTAACCTGAACTACCTAAGGCTGCGGTTCTCAACCTTTGGAATGCCACAACCCTTTGATCCACTTCCTAATGCTGTGTTCACCCCCAACCATAAGATTATTTTTGTTCTTACTTCATAATTGTAATTGTGCTACTGTTACGAATCATCATGTAAATATTTGATATGCCACCCCTAGAAGGGTCAACGACCTTCATGTGGATAGCCAATGACCTATGAAAAAAATCTAAGTTTGTAGAATGTAACTTGTCCGTATGGAGCCCCAACATGAAGCATGCTATGTGGACTGACCGATTTAGATCAACATCTCCATTCAAGTTCAAAAAGTCAATTAACACGTTCCTGTTTTCTTTCTTCCATTAATGCATGAGTTAATAATAAGCCACCACATCTGTGCTATAGAGGTCAGATTTTTGCAGGTCTAGCTCCAACCAAATCTTTTCCCTGGGTTTATTTTAAAGTGTGGCACTAGAACTCTTAACCCTTCCTCCTCATCTCTTTATCCCTTTCCACCTGTGCTACCTTCTGTTTTTTATAACTTTTGTCCCACATGCTTAGCATGTCTTCCTGGATGTCAGAAGATTGACAGCCAGTGGTGTCATTTTCCACCTGGGAAAACTGTCATAACAGTAACCATTCTATCCCATTTCTGTCATCTCATAGTTCAGTTCTCTTGCTCCTGGGGCCATCCTGTAAAGGCTCGGATCTCCCTCTGACTTCTGCACAATGGAAGAGCTATACTATACATTGTCTCCCTGCCTGTTTGACATAGTATATGCCCTCTCTTGAGTGAACACCTACAGCCTTTCAACCTTTGACTGGGATTGTCTGTGGCTATAAAGCAGAACCCTGAACTACGTATGGGTCTCATCGCTTTAGCTCATCTCCTTTTCTGAAAACACAGCCAGAACAAATGCAACCAAGAATGGCAGTCAAGCTGGGGATAATCGTTCCCTGTCCTTTCCGACTAGTGACTTCACAGAACGCACACAACCAGTACCAGAGGAGCGTTGTTAACACTTCCTTTTGGAAAAAAAAAAAAAAACTATTTTCAGTGATTTAAAAAAAAAAAACAGCTTACATATGTGGGGATGAGGGAACGGTAAGGACAGCAGGCTACAGAACAGCGTTGAGGTGACAGCGGGGACCGAATGTCTCTTCAGAGGCAGGGCTCAGATATAAAAGTTTAGCCAGCTCTTTCTTCTTCTGACATTTTCTATAGACGCTGAGGGCTGAATGAGCACAAAGCTGTTTTCAGTTCAAGTCTTTTCGCTGGCCACCACCCTGACATGGTCGGCATGGCAGCAAACACTGTGTTCTGAGTGGTGGCTCTGCCTCTCCAGCTCTCACCTGGGCGGTGTCCTCGGGAAATGTTCAATCCCTTCAAGCCTTCTGCCACACCTAACAGCCCCTTCCTGGAGCCCTTAGCCCAAGCCCTTGGGTGGTAATTAAGGAGTAAAGAGTGAGGAAGAAAACCCAGGATAGCAAAAACTATTCTCAACAATAAAAGGACTTCTGGGGGAATCAATATCCCTGACCTCAAGCAGTACTACAGAGCAATTGTGTTAAAAACTGCATGGTATTGGTATAGCAACAGGCAAGCAGATCAATGGAACAGGATTGAAGACCCAGAAATTAACCCACAGACTTATGGTCACTTGATCTTTGATAAAGGAGCCACAACCATCCGGTGGAATAAAGATAGCCTTTTCAACAAATGGTGCTGGTTCAACTGGAGGTCAACATGCAGAAGAATGCGAATTGACCCACTCTTATCTCTTTGCACTAAGATCAACTCCAAGTGGATCAAGGACCTCCACATAAAACCAGACACACTGAAACTAATAGAAAAGAAACTGGGGAAGACCCTGGAGGACTTGGGCACAGGGGAAAAGTTCCTGAACAGAACACCAACAGCTTATGCTCTAAGATCAAGAATCGACAAATGGGACCTCATAAAATTACAAAGTTTCTGCAAAGCAAAGGACACTGTCAGAAGGACAAAACGGCAACCAACAAAGTGGGAAAAGATCTTCACCAACTCCACATCCGACAGAGGGCTAATATCCAATATATACAAAGAACTCAAGAAGTTAGACCGCAAAGAACCAAATAACCCTATCAAAAAATGGGGCACAGAGCTAAACAAAGAATTTTCACCAGAAGAAATTCGGATGGCCGAGAAACACCTTAAGAGATGTTCAACATCATTAGTCATCAGGGAAATGCAAATCAAAACAACCCTGCAAAATGGTAAAACCACTCTGGAAATCAGTAAGGACACATGCTCCACTATGTTTATAGCAGCCTTGTTTATAATAGCCAGAAATTGGAAGGAGCCCAAATATCCCTCAAAGGAGGAATGGATACAGAAAATGTGGTATATTTATCACAAAAGAATGCACATGAAATGCAATCACTGATAAGTGGATATTAATGAGCCCAGAAGCACTAAATACTCAAGACACAAATAGCAAGCCAAATGATTCCCAAGAAGAAGAAAGGAGAGGACCCTGGGCCTGTAAAGATTGCATCCAGTTTAGTAAAGAAACCGAGGGGGGAGGGGGAATGATTGGGGAACAGTTGGGGGGGAGAGGAACTATGGGAACTATGGTGGGTGGGAACTGGGAAAGGGGAAAGCCTTTTGAATGTAAACATAGAACATAGAAAATAAAAATTAAAAAAAAAAAAAAAAAAAAAAAGGCAGTCAATCCCGAGCAGGACAGTTGTCTGGCGTCCGGAAAGCCGAGGATGGGTTTTACTCTGAGCTCTGCTGCTAAACCACCAACCAGCTCAACATGAGAAAGTCACTTCCACTTACGGAGGAAATACAGATAACTCATCTCTACATTAATTTAAGTAATTTCAGAAAATGTATGATTAATGTTAATTTCTTTTTTAAAAAAATTCAATCACTATTCATGTTAAAATACAAGGAATTTTTGAGTCTGAGCTAAATGCTAAAAAACCAAGACTCTGCTTTCTCTCAAATATTCCTAAAATAAATATTATATATTCTACATTTATAAGTTACATTTATTTATGTTTTTATATATTTATATATATTTATAAATTACATTGTGTATTATAAATTTGTAATTTATATAATACATGTTTATATATGTTTATAAATTATATTATATATTATAAATTTGCAATTTAGGTAAGATGAAAATCTGTGCCTTTGTATCTTGAGCACCTTCTCCCTCCTCTGACAAGGAGTTTGGTTCTGAGTCCTTCCCAGGTACCTTTAGCTACAGCCACAGTGGGCTGTGCCCCTCCACACACACACACACACACACACACACACACACACAGTGGCTCTCACTGGAGCCCTCCCTCTCAGGGCTCATCTCATCTGACTTTACCAAATGTCTCGCTCAAGTCCACTGAGTTCTCCTTGTCTTTCAGTCTCCATGTATACAATGAGCTTCTCAGTGACCATCAGAACAGAAATGTGTTAATCAAAACGAATGAAGCCTTGGAATTCCAAGAAATTCAAATTCTCTTGAAGGCACGTGCTCCATTTCTGCTTCTAATTAGTACTGCCCAGGACTGGCCACAAAATAAGTGCCATGCCGGTTTTGAGTTCTCCTTCTACAAAACAAAAAAGCTATCAGTAGATGTGAAAATCAACTAAAATTGACTCAAAACAGAGAAGACCCATACAAGTACAAAACAAACAAAACAAAACAAAATACCAGGAGCGTTTCTCTTTCCCACCTGGAAGTGGCAAAGGGGTGCAGGTATAACCCAAGCCAGGGACTCTGACTATGTCTCTGCACTTTGGGTCTTCTCTTATTTTTTTTGTTTTTCATTTGTTTGTTTTTGGCATTTATCCTTCCCTTTTCAGAACCTCTCCCTAGACTCTGCATATTGCAGCGATATTCAGCTCAAGCTGTCCCTGATCTATGTCCTCGCAAGTTCAAGTGCTAAAGGAAAAACAACTGGTTTATTCTGTGTTAGGGAAAGCCATGGTCCTGGTTTCAATGAGCTTGAATGAGACCCCTGACACTACTGCTCAGGAACCACAGTGGACTAATATCTGGGGTGTGGGTCCTTTCTTCAAGTTAAAGAAATTGTCCCTAAACATACACATAAAGTGTGAAAGAAACTAATCTGTTAAAAAAATTAAGTAGTGTCTCATTTCCAAAACGATGTTGAAGGGATACTGGACAGTCCACAAAAACAATGTACTGTTTACATTACTGCTTTCCTGGGTTTCAAATGAAAGAAGGCACTGTTTTCAAATATTTTAGTATAGTGTTTGATTTACATGAACTTTCTCAAGCCAAGGGAGGACGAGAAGGTTTAGAAGGGATGTGGGGGAGGACAAAGGGTACATGTGACACGAATAAAGAAAGAAACTGTTTACAGAGTCAGGGGTAGTGGGGGAAGTTAGGTGGCCGGAGGCATATCTTTGAAGGAGTTCTTAGGACTTCAGATCTTTCCTGCCACACATGTCTTTTGAATTGCCATGAAGTTGACAGGCTTTGCCAATCGCTCCAACCAGAATATCCGTTGTACCATGGACCCGAAAGAAAAGATGCCAAATAATTATGGACTTAACGCTCTCCAATCTTGAGCCAAATTAACCTTCTGTCTTAAAAGTTGACTAGCTCAGGCATTTGTCACAGTGCTAGAATATTATTCTAACACGGAAAAGAATTCAGATCACCTGACATACTGCAGCTGGTGGTCTTATATAACAGGCATCTCTGGTCATTGCCTGTCTTCGCAGTCTCTTTTTCACCACGACCCCTCATCCAGGTCAGTTTTAAAATCTTCATTCACAACACACGAACTCCTGGAAGTTCCTGTATTGGTCTCTGTCTCTGTGCCTCTTCGTCGTCATTATTTCTCTTCTTTGAAAAAATCAATCTTCTTAATGCCAAGACATTTTGCTGGGTTCTGTTTAGTCCCCCCAACTTCAAGGTGACTAGCACTTCTTCGGGAATTCATTTTCTGCCCTACTCAATAAGAGTAAACAATAATTGTGTGTGCACATTCATGTGTGCATGTCCGTGTGTGTGCATGTCTGTGTGTGTGTGTGTGTGTGTGTGTGTGTGTATGCACCTATGCCAAAGGAAATTATTTCATAAAGAAAGAGGGAGTCTTGACAAAGATAGAGGAGTGACTTCACAATGGGAATCCTAGGAATAATTTAGACCTGGTTCACAGAATAGACAGACAGATGGGCAGACTTGGAAGCATTTGCCTATGATGGAGTTGTGCTCTTTCATCAACAGTGAGGGTGGATACGATTCATGTTGACAAACCCATGAAGAGATGAGGCAGTAGTTTGCATCCCGTGGCTTCCTTGTCTCTAATGAAGCATGGACAGGGCTGACTGGTAGTCAGGAGGAGAGAACAGATACCCTAGTGGAGCTGCTGGAAAGGGGTATGAAATGACAGCTTGGGAGAATGGAAATTTGGGGTGCACCTAAAAATAGCATAATAGTCTAAGATGAGATATCAACTAATGGTGAGACATTTCTATTGGAATTTTAAGGCAAAGAAGAAAAAGCACAGCATCTTTTAAGACAGTAGGAAAGCAATCACCTAACCTTGTATCCACCTTGGAGCAGGGAGGTAGGCAGAAAGTTCCACTCCTAGCTGAGGAGCTATTGACAAATTATAGATTCTTGGGGGGGGGGTGCAGAGGTTGATTTTCTTTAAGAGTATAGTCCCTGATTGTCAGACCATACTCTAATGGAAGGCCACATGTCTTGATATAGACATAATAATAAAGGCTTCTACAGGACATTAAAGATTGTGTGTGTGTGTGTGTGTGTGTGTGTGTGTGTGCCATGCGCATGCACGTACGTGCACATGCATATGCAACAAAATTAAACATGATAGGTTTAATGGGAGGGGACACAAAATTTAGTCAGTAGGTAAGGGAGGATGGATGGATCTTGGAGGAGTTGAGGGAGGGATATATATAGCCAAAACACATTGCACAAAATTCTCAAAGAGAAAATTAAAACTGGGAAATACAGAAAAGTAACCTGACTTAGAAGGCACAGTGTTTTTTTCAAGTAGCACCAACTAAAATTTGTGGACTGGATCTTCACAGAGCCTCCATGGCCACTGGGGTGTGTGTACTCATCCAGCACCACTCAATTCCTCAAATAGGAGTACAAGAAAGCAAAAACATAGACTTAACAATTGACCTTGTGCCTCATAAGACAATGCAGTGAACACGGGAAGCGTGAGTTGCCATTAGGCATGGTTTTGCCTACGTGTGGATGGAAAGCTGTACACGAGCAGAGGAGAAAGCATGAAAGAATTGTTCACAGAGACAAGTAGAAAGGCCAGAGTCTAAATGTTTAGTGTGAAAACAAAGGTGCTAAAGGGAGAATCTGAGAATCAGAGAGTGTTGGATCTCAGAGAGTGCAGTGCTTGCTATCCCTACTTTAACTGAGGGCCTACACTGAAAGATGGTCAGATTACATTTTATACTTGTGTGAAACGTATATATGAAGCCCAGCAAGACATGCAATATATAGGTGCCAATAAAAAGACTACTTAAAAAAAACTAAACGTTAGAAGAATAAATAACCCAATCAATAAATGAACAGATGAACTGAACAGAAAATTCCAACTGCACAACGAATACAAGGAAAAATTCACCATCCTCAAGCCATAGGGAAGTGTGAAACTATATACTGAGATTCCATTTTTATCTCATTCAGAATCACTGTATCAAGAATTTTAAATGCTGGCAAGGATATAGAGAAAGCAGAAAGTTTAAACACTATTGGTGGGAGTGTAAATATTATAGTCTAGTTGGAAATCTATATAGCAATTCTTCCAAAACCTAAAAATAGGACTACATCTCATCTAGTTACATTTCTGCCAGACATTTACCCAAAGGATTCTGAGTCAGGATGCCGGAGAGACATCTTCTTCCTCATTCTTCACTTACAGCCAAGCCGTGGAATGAGCGTAAGTGCCCAGTCATATGAATGAATAAAGACCATTGGTGAATATGCTCTACTAGGAAAGGTGAAATCATGTCTTTAGGACAAAGAAGGGAGCTAGAGAACATCAGGTTAAGGGAGAAAGGCCAGACCCATGAGGATAAATAGCATCTATTACCCCCCATATGTGGAACTGAACAGCAACAAAGAGACTTGCGATCAAGAATGGGTGGACAGTGGCAGTGTGTGAGTGTAGACAATGGAAATGTAAATATGGTGAGTACCTTACATGGATATCAAGGTAATTAGAGAGTATGAGTCCTGTATATGCACATAAATCTTATATACACACATTATAAATATACACACGATGAAGCCTTTTTCTCACATACAATTAGTATGTGCTAATAAAACTACTTTTAGAATGACATTTGCAAATAATTCTTCTTATGCAATGTATTAGCATTCTAAGTTGTTCTGATGGAAAAACTCCCAAGAACTAATCATCACAAATGACTGCATAATTGGTAATGCCATTAGGAAGATAATCAACAATCATTTCAATCTTCACTCAACGCTCAAGACTCAACACTTAAACCCTTGGGTCCCTAGATTCTTAAACAATTACCTACCAGTAGTGACAGTCTCCTCCAAAGACCCAGCAAACATGATCTGCTGCACACAGATTTCCTGTGGTTTTCATGTCCACCTTTGTGCTCATTGTAGATAGCATGACCTTCCTCAAAGACTATCATATGACCTAGCTATAATGGCTAAAGTGTCCAAAAGGAAATGAAATCAGTATGTCATAGAGACATCTACCTCCCGTGTTTATAACAGCACTCATCAAAATTGCTAAGACCTGTGATCAACCTTAGTGGGCTCCATGATCCATAAAGTCACCTATTCCAGTAGACCTTAGAGCAGAAGTTTATGTTCTTGTATCTTGGTTTTCCATTTCTACTAGTATTCCTACTCTAGAATTTCGATTACCAGCCTCTTCCTCAGTGTCCACACAGGTGGAATCCATGTTCTTTAGTTTAAACCCTTCGTCAAAATCAACATTTTTGAGTCAAGAGAATTCACAGCCCACAATGAGGAGCAGATAACTTGGGTTCTGCTCACAACCCAAGAATTCTCAAAGTCTGCACTCAAATAGTCAATTGAGGAATAATCTCAATAGAAAAGAAGTTGCTGATAAGGCCCAGAAGTGAGGATATTGTCAAGGAGACTTTGCTGTCTGCCTTTTCTCCTACACTAATGTGCTGAGAAATGAGACTTACTTGCAGTTGAATAATTTGTTATGAATGCAATGATGTCATCACTGGGACTTGGGCCAAGGATTTTGTTACATATATTCTTATACATGTGATGCAGGTTTCCACTGCCTGGAAGATTGATGTAGTAGGGGGCTTCCCTTCTCTGCAGGGGTTAAACTTTCCAGTTTCTACAGACTTTTTTTTCAATAATTTTCAAGACATCTCCTTAATTATTATCAATATATCACTAATTGAAGACAGTGATATGAATGGCCCTCCTCTCTTACTGACTCCTTTGAGACGACTGCCCTCTCCAGTCCTAGATATTGTTTCAGCTTGAGTAATAGTATTTTCTCATTCAGTTCTTGTAAGTCACTATGCTTAGAGTCTTACCTACAGAACAAAACTTTGATTATGGTTTTCTTTATAAGGTCTTAATTCCTTCCTGGACTCAGTCATAAAAGATAATTTTTTCACAATGTTCTAATACAACTCATTTCTGTTTTTTTCAAATAAAATATATACTTTTCAAAACAAATATATTCTGACTAGATATATTCTAATTAAATATATTATTTTAACATAGTACTTGTGCATATTTCTGGAGAGAAATGTGATAGTTAAGACTTGTATAGACTATGTGGTGATTGCATCAATTTAATTACCAGATCCAGTGCTTTAGACATTTGTCATTTCATTATTTTGAGAACATTCCAAATCCTTTCTACTGGCTAATTTGGAATACCCAGTCAGTTGCTGGTAATGGCAGGTATCAGCAGCGCCATGGGAGCTCTTCCCCCTTGCCCAGGGTTGCACCCTTGTTATCTGAGCTTTGTACTCTGTCCCTCTCCCCTCACCCTTTACAGTCTCTGGGCACTGCCCTTCTAAGTCTTCCTTCCATGGGATCCATTTGCTATTCCCATATAAATAAGAACAGTCCATATTTGTTTTAGTGAGGCTATTTCACCTGACATAATGGCCTCCACCCTTATTGCTGCAAATAACAGAATGCTGTTTTGACAGCCGAGCCATATTCCATGGTGTATATAAGCAACATTTTCTTTGTCCATTCATTTGTTTCTGGATCCTGGTTGTTCCCATACCTTAGTGGTTATGATTACTGCTGCAGTATGAGACTCAGGTGCCCTCTGACA
This sequence comes from Apodemus agrarius, assembly GCA_964023405.1. Taxonomy (NCBI): domain Eukaryota; kingdom Metazoa; phylum Chordata; class Mammalia; order Rodentia; family Muridae; genus Apodemus; species Apodemus agrarius. The sequence continues at coordinate 11,096,331 of OZ030022.1, read as the reverse complement.
CACTGATTTCTTCGTCTCTGGATATTTACTGCGTGGTGGGATAACTGGATCATATGGGGGCATTGGAAACCCTCCATACTGATTTCTGAGTGCCTGTGTTAATTTGCATTTCCAATACTGTGTTGTCTTCCTTCTTTACCTGTGCTCTCTCTCCCTCTCTTTTTAATGAAAACATAATGGTTCACTGGGCCATGGTGGTACACACCTGTAATCCCAGCACTCTGGGAGGCAGAGGTAGGCAGATTTCTGAGTTCAAGGACAGTCTGGTCTACAGAGAGAGTTCCAGGACAGCCAGGGCTACACAGAGAAACCCTGTCTCCAAAAAACCAAATCCAAAAAAAAAAAAAAAGAAGAAAAGAAAAGAAAAAAAAAAGAAAACATAATGGCTCTAGGTAAATGAGAAGATCATTGTTTAATGGCTCATTTTTGTCCTAAGAGAAGGATTTTTACAGAAAGCTCTTCTGACTCCAATCTTTTCCATGTCCCACCTACATACAAGCTAATTCTCACAGGAATGGAAACCATGGTTTGATTTTTTTTTTAATGAATCTTTATCCATTCCCAGGACAGGGCATTTTTGACAGATGTTTATGTACAAGTGAATGTGGCTATGGCAGGTGTGTGAAGTGCCCATCTGCTGTCACAATGACATACGTGACATCAGCACTGTTGTCTGCATCAGGGTAGGAGGCCTGAAGCTTGCCCAGGCCCATGAGTTGTCTCTGTGAAGGAGCCAGTAGCTTTTCACTTTCGTGGTTTTCAAATGAACTCCTGGTAGACAGAGCTGAGCGTGAAGGAGCAAGAAACGTGTTACTTCAGGCACTTCTTCAGAAGCCAGCCTAGGACCCACCAAGGAGGGCTGGATGCAGCTTCTGCTCCAGACCCGTCTCATAGTATCTGCACAGCTACCCTGGCCTCAACCCAGCCTAGTGTAGAAGCTGCTGCTTAGCGACTTTAGCACACCAGAACCTCCACTGTGGACTGTGTGCTTCGGTGAACCTGTGTTTGTGAATTGTGTGACCACTACAGGAAGCACTGTAGGCCCACACTGCTGCTGGCTTCCCCGGCTTGTGGATTCTGGGATCTAAGTCATCATACCCAGACCTTCCTCAGTGCCTGACGTTCTAACCTGGAAGTTCAGCCCATGAGTTAAAACCGTGTATGGCCGAGGAGCCAGTGTGGAAGAGAATGGGCTTACCATGTAAATTCAAAGGCCTGATTTTGGTGATCCAGCCTTCACGTAAATAAAAAGCAGTGCACACTGAGACCTGCCTGTAATCCCAGTGCTGAGGAGAACAAGACAGGAATGTTTCCGGGGCTTTTGTCCCAGCCAATTTTGCCAATGGACAAACTGCTAGCACCGTAAAAGTTCCTGACTCAAAAAGGTGGGGCTAGAACCATGGCTCAGCTGGCAAAGGTGGGAACTGCAGGCCGACTGCCTACACTCCTCCCCTGAAACTACATGGTAGAAGGAGAGAACTGACTACCACAAGTTTTACTTCGACCAATGCACACAGATTTAATAAATTATAAAGAAAAATGTTTTTTAATGGAGGAACACGATTGAGCAACAGACTGACCTTCAGATCCTTGGCTGAAGGTCATCCTTGGCACATGAAATGTGCGCGAGCGCACACGCACGCGCGCGCGCACACACACACACACACACACACACACACACACACACGGGAAGCTGTGAATTCTCTGCCTGCGGTGATTTTTACCAACCCCTTTATTATTCTGTGTATTTGTCTGCATGTTGGACTGCCCATGAAGTTTGGAAGAAAGTATCAGATCCACCCACATCTTCAACTACAGACAGTTGTAAGCCACCAAATGGGTGCTGGGAATCAAACCGGGGTGCTCTGGAAGAGAAGCCAGCATCCTGACCCACCCTTCAATCCCCAGTTTGTTTAGTGAACATATTAAAGATAACCCCAGAGACCTCAACATGTTATGATATTGTATCAAGGAATAGAAACATAGCATCACATCATATCTTGGATTAATCTAAGCCCAAACCTGAAATTTGTATTTCTGCCTTTGTGTCTTCTGTCTGTAGATCATGGTTTATTGGCTTATCTGTGATTTGTCTACTGTGTGTGCCTCTCTGATATCTTACTGTCCCTAGTTCTAGCTCTAACAATAGGGTCTTCTCTGTACTTACTGAAGCACAGAAAACATGGAACGGGAAAGGAATGAGGGATTCATTATGGAAATCGCTTAAGTTTTACAAAGAAAAGGGCACAGTAAGGATAGAAATAGAACAGTTAACAACAAACACCACACGCATGGTATCAAGCTGCAACTGTGTTTTTTACAACATTGATGGTAGATCTTTATTTTGAGTTTGCTTTCAAATGTTGGCTGCCTCCAGCAAATGATTCCCACCATACACAGACATACACACATACATGAGTCAGGGCCAGGAGTATGGGAGAGTGTACAATGGAAGATTAAAGCCAGGTGTCAGCTTAGGTTATAAAAACTGTTTGTATAGTTAATCCAAGGCATAGTGAGGTTGGTTGTCCCATGGCTCTCTCAAAGGAAGGTTGGCTTTAAACAGGCTGAGTACACAGTAGGACAGCAGGTTATGATGTGTATGGACTTATTATGTGCACTGTGTATTAGGGAATTGCTGTAAACTGCTAAAAGTCCAGTCCTTTTGGAGGTCAAGAGATAATTTTCCTAAAATTGTATCATTATACCACATTTTACATACATTATAATAACAAGTCTTTTAAGGAGGTTTATCAGTTTTACTTCTCAAATACACCTGTGAGAGAACAGACGCTCAGAGCAAACACCATATTTCACTGGGAGGATGCTTAAATAGGAAGCCTAAAACACCTGTGCAGAAAGTCTGACGCAGGCAGCTAAATGCAGGAGGGTGTGTGCCGTCACAGAAAGTGGTGTCCTGGAACTCTAGACTAGGTAGACAATTTTAATACTCTTCACATAGGTTTAAATGTATGAAAATATTGAAAAATACCTCAAGGTCTTATGTGGGTTTTTTTTTTCTCTGAATACTTGGGTAGCTTCTTATGGTAGCTCTTGGGATTCTGTTGTTAATAGATTCGTTCAGTCTTATCACACAGTACTCTGCTATGCTCTCCTAGACAGACCTCCAAAAGTGGACAGATAACTCTCAGAATTCTGTGCAAACACTGCAAAGGATACCCATATGCAAATGCCTTCCCTGGCATGAGACACCCTCCCTTAGCTTTGGGAGACGACAGTTGACGTTCCTATTGAGGAACTTTGATGACCTTGCTTTAGGAGCTGCAAGGGCAGCTCTCGGCAGTGGGGTCAGGCTTCCTTGGAGACCTCTTGGGCAGCTTGTTTGCTCACTGTATACCGTTGTGAGGAGAGGCAGATCCGTGGCTGTGACTCCTTCCTGGAGGTCCAGGTTTGGTTAGGGACTGTCAGCCTCCAGAGCTGTGAACAAGTTGTCAGTTGGAGGAGACCCTTGCTTGGAGTTGTGTTTCCCCTTCCAGTGACACATGAGGTCCTTGTTTCCCGTCCTGCCCCGGGACAGATGCATTTCCCACCCCTCTCTGTTCCCTAAAAAGCTTGGTGGTGTTGTTGTTTACTTTTGAGACTGTAGTTTAATTACAGTGCTTCTTCCTTCTCTTCTGTCCTTTCCCACATCCCTCTCCTTCAAATTCATGGCTTCTTTTACATTAGTTATCACACACACACACACACACACACACACACACACACACACGCACCAAATATGTCCCAATTATAATTAATGCTTCATATAATGTTACTTATATTTATGTCTTCTTTTGTTTTTGTTTTTGTTTGTTCCATTTTGTTTTTCTTGACACGGTGCCCCACCATACAGCTCTGGCCATCCTGCACCTAACAATGTAGACTAGGCTGGCTTCAGACTTACAGAGATCCACCTGCTTCTGCCTCTCAAGTGCTGAGATTAAAGATGTATGCCACCATGCTGAGCTGAATGCTTGGCACTGACCCACCAGTTGGTATGCTTTTTCCTGGGGACCACCTCCCCTGGTCCCAGGTACCTGTACCTCTTTGTGTAGATTGAGCCCTCATGGTCTTTTCTGCATCCAGTTTGGCCTGTTGGCCAGCATTCTTGCTCAGCTTGCTTTTAAAAGCCTTTATAGTAGCTTACAGTGCCTCTGCACAGTTAGAGCCTGTGGTTTCATTTTGTACTAATTTGCAACACTTGTCTCGAGGGAGAAGGCTACATTTTGTTTTATATTTGGCTATGGAATTGGTCATTGGAGTTTATGATAGTAAATGTCCTCATTAAGGATTCACCCAGAGTGTATAGAACATCATTGAAACAAACAGTTTTTACTCAATGACCAGGGCATCTCTGATATGCTAAACCAAAGGGCGGGGATTTCTCCAGATGTTGCAGAATGTTGTAGGATGAATGTTGTTGGCTTTTGTTCACAGCCAAGTGAACTTGTCTGTGTTTAGAACCAGTATTTCAGCTCTTGGGTAGCTAAGCTGGAACTTGCTGTCTTCATCTATTCTGTATACTGTAGCAAGACACCAAAGGTCAGGTGACTCAAAAAACACAGACACGTTTCTCAGAGCTGGATCTGGGCGGTTCAAAATGGAAGCAGAAGCAGTTTGGCCTCTCAGTGGACCCCCTTTCTCATCGAGGGCACTGTCACCCCGTGACCTGCATGCTTCAGATCAACTGTGCTCTCCACCCCTTTCTTCAGAGGTGCACTCGTTTCTTTCACAGTCTTAACACCCATGGCCTGCCTTCCAAAGGTTTCACCTCCTAATCGGACAGTCACCTCGAGGGTTAGGATTTCAACATTCAACTTGGACAAAACAGACCTATATGGCCATACCATTATGGTATTTGGCTTCACAATCATTTTATATATACATGCACATACACACTTCCCATCAGAAAGGAAAGACTTCTTAAATATGGGTTTGCTTTTACAAAAATCAATGCAAAAGATTGAGAAGGGATGACAGCATCCTTCCTGGCAGTGACTGAGCTCACAGTGACACTCGTGTTTATTGAAGAGGCTGTACCACCTGCACGGAGAAGGACAGACCTCCACAGGGCTGAAGCCAAGAGCCTGGCTTCCCTTCCAAATCACACCCTTCTCCCTCCTCTGACTACATAGTGGTAGGTCTTACCTTCTCCACCATAGGAACAAGCTTCCCAAGATTATAGCTGCTGGTTTTTAACACTTGGAATTGTGTGATTTATCCCAGTCGGCATCCGAAAGTGGCACAAGCCCATTTCATTATAGGAGTCTGAAATTTATTATTATTTTACCGAACATAAATCAGGAAATAGATCCAGCACACATTACCTGGAGCTGCCATGCCCAGCCCCGCAGCGGAGCCTGTCACTGAATGGATTTTCTTGTTCCCTCACTGCTGTATTCTGAATCATTGCCTCTGCCCAGTATGGTGGTTGACATCTCTCCCTTCAGCTGGATGAACCCATTTCTTTCCAAGGGTGGGTGTCTCTCACAAACCCTTGTCCTTATCACATTCTATAAGACTCAGAGGAAACACTAACAGAACGATTCGGTATAGCCTTGTTGTTGTTCAAACGTATGTGTTTTCATTACATTACAGACAATAACTCCATAGCCATGTTTGCAAAGCCTTTTCTACTTTCTTTGATATTCACGAATACTTTATAATCCCAACCTGATAGCCTATGCAGTTTGGTGTGCAAATTCATGTGATTCTGCGTGTTTCCCACTACAGGATGAATATTTGAAGTGCTGATTTAAGTCTACAAAAAAAAAAAAAAAAGAATTAACTCGATGAAAAGTAAATCTCAATGCTTATTGGTCACAAAAGTTAATTTCAGGTGTTAGATGGACGATAATGTTTAGGACTCCTCACAGTGACCGGAAATTCGTCTTTTGAGTTTCCACTCTGAGATTAATGTCTCAATATGTGTGCCATTCCCTCAGGAGGTCGAGCTGTGTCGAGTTAGCAGTCAGGAGAAGCTGGGTCTGACAGTCTGCTACCGAACCGACGATGAAGAGGACACGGGCATTTATGTCAGCGAGGTAAGAGACGCTGTGGTGAAGGCCTGACAGGAAGGAGAAGGGAAGGAGGACTTGAAAGGGCTCAGGAGGAGGGTCGCCTCTTTTCCGAGGCCTGAGTGTGGAGAGCTGGCTGCCTTCCAACTCTTGCCACTTTCAATTAGGGAAGCAAATTATGCTGCCCAAGTAACGCAATTATCATCAGCTTGTTTAGAGGGAGGCTTTCCCTGCAGCATCCCAGCAAGGAAAAAGTGTGAAAGTGGTAACATTGTATCAATTTGAATAAATTCCCACAAGACAGCAGCAGGCTGAGCTCAGCTCTGCTCCCCAAACATTTGTCCTTCCGTTCCACTGCGTCCTTTATACACTGCTAACAACAGTATGGGCTAATTATTTTAAACCAGCAGGCATAATAATCACCTCTTTTACACCGTGGGTGGGGTTAATAGATTTAAATACCCAAGAAGTATATCTGCCCATTTCTTTTATTCAACCACAAGATCATTTTCAAGAGGAAAAAAAAAACCTATATTTGACTCACCATTTTAGTGTTAGCTTAAAAGACTATCAAACACAATTTATTACAATAGATTTTAGGAAAAGTAGATCACCTTAGAAAAAGGTATTTGGGTATTTTTTAAAATTATAAAGATTTTTTAAATTTATTCTCTCCTCCAAAATATTCCAACTGTGGCCTCTATTCCTGCCATTCCTCCTTCAACCACCCCTCTCCCCCAGATCCCCTGCTCCTCCATTTCCCTTCAGAGAAGAGCAGGCCTCCCACGGATGTCAACTGAACACAGCAAAACAAGACACAAAACAGACTAAGCATGAACCTCATAGCAAGGCTGGACAAGGTAACCCAGTGGGAGGAAAAGGTTCCCAAGGACACCTCTCCTTCTCCCACTGTAAGAATTCCTGCAAATACCCCAAGATATACAACCGCAGAATTCCCGCAAATACCCCAAGATATACAAATAATTTTAAAAATTATTTAAAACTTCATACCTAGTCAACATGAAGATGTGCATATTACAAAGCATAATTCCTGTAGATATGTCTGTCAGGATTAGACAAACTAGAAGTTAATGTTCTCTGCAGTCTAAGTTTTCATGGCTGTAGTGATAAAACAGTACCTTAGAAGAGACAAGGTACAACAGTTTTCTACAGAGCTACCTAGAATATTCAAGAGACCAGCCACAAACACACTTAGAGAGCAACACAACTCTAAATATATATATAGAGAGAGAGGGATATTTTTCTTTCTCACTTTAGTCTGAAAATATACGATGGTATATTTCTCTATTTGCTGGCTTCTTCCCACCTGGAAGACTCTCCAGAGGGGGAAAAATAAATAAATTTGGCTACTTCTTTAAAATGAAGGACTCTGGGGCTGGAGAGATGGCTCAGGGGTTAAGAGCACTGACTGATCTTCTGAAGGTCCTGAGTTCAAATCCCAGCAACCACATGGTGGCTCACAATCATCCATGACAAGATCTGACACCCTCTTCAGGTGTCTGAAGACAGCTACAGTGTGCTTACATATAATAAATAAACAAATCTTTACAAAAAAAAAAAAGGGGGACTCCAGTGATCCCTCTTACAAAGGGATGAAGGAGTCAAGCGATACTTCCTGAACCTTTACTGTAATGTATACAGAGACAGGCAGTTTTATGGATGATTTGATTTAGTTAGAAGCTTGAAAGACAAAGCTTTGTGTGTTGGATGGATTTTTAAAGGGACACAATTTATTAACAATATAACCCTCTGCTTTCCGGTAAGTCTCTGTTTGGTATTTAAATATGCTGGACTCGAAATCTCTCTTTTTAGAAGTGGTAAAGCGGCCACAGGAACCGGAACATGTGGTGTTAGAAAGACTTGCCCTTCCACTGCCTGCACACAACCATGGGTGCTTTGGAACTGGACTCCTCCTCTTGCTCTCAGTGTCTGAGTGGGACTCCTAATAAGGAAATACCATGTGACGTTAGAACTGAGCAGCTCAACCTCATGCAGTACTTGAAGTACTTAACTTAGAAAAGAAGCTTTGACGGGACAAGCCTATAGGAATGATTTGGAACTATCACAGGAACATAATAGACAGAATGGCCTCAAGGAACTGAAAGCCAGCACTCACGTCTGGCCTGTTAAAATGTTGTGACATTCTTCATAGAGCTTTAAATTTCTATTTGTTCTAATAATGGAAAGTTGGTATAATTATCCCTATATGTAAAGTGGTACTGCATAGCAGAATGTACATGTAGATTTTTTTTTTAATTCTCAAACAATATAGATTAAAAATCTCTTTAAATATGTGTGTGAGACTGAAACCCCTTTAATATCTATGGACTTAAGAGATCTGTTAACTTTCCTAAGATCTTTCCACATTATATATTGTAAATTTCTTGGGTCCAGAAAAGTCCTGCTGTTAACATCATCATGGTATCCTGTCAGGTAAAGACTGTCTGACAACCGGGCTTCAGAAGACGTAAAAAGGGAAGGCAGGGCGGGAGGGGAGAGGGACGGAAAAGTCCTGCAGCTGAAGCTCTGCCTAGTCCATTTCATTACTGTTAACTTTAAAGTCATTCCTTTTAGACTCTGTGATTTTCATTTTAGAGATTTTCTTTATTTACATTTCAACTGTTATCCCCTTTCCTGGTTTCCCCTCTGAAAACCCCTTCCCCCTACTCACCAACCCACCCACTCCTGCTTCCTTGTCCTGGCATTCCCCTATACCGGGGCATCGAGCCTTCTCAAGACCAAGGGCCTCTCCTCCCTTTGATGTACAACAAGGCCATCCTCTGCTACATATGCAGCTGGAGCCATAGGTCCCTCCATGTGTACTCTTTGGTTGGTGGTTTAGTTCCTGGGAGCTCTAGGGGTACTGGTTGGTTCATATTGTTCCTCCTCCTATGGGGCTGCAAGCTGCTTCAGCTCCTTCATTCCTTTCTCTAGCTCCTCCATACGGGACCTTGTGCTCAGTCCAAAGATTGGCTGAGAGCATCCACCTCTGTATTTGTCAGGTACTGGCAGAGCTGTGATTTTTTTTTTTTCTGACCGAGCAAAAAATGGCTCATGTCCTGTCATGAATCAATTGAGGATTCTGAGCCAACACAGTCTAAAACTACAATATCTTAATATGTCTTAAAACTGCATCGTAAGCTCTCAGAAGGATAGTGTATGGCCCTGAAGATGTATGCCTTCTCTCTTACAGGTTGACCCAAATAGCATCGCTGCCAAGGATGGCCGGATTCGAGAAGGGGATCGTATTTTACAAGTACGTGATATATTTATTTCCTCAAGTTTCCCACAGGCTTTCTAGCAGCTTTCATTTTATCTTGTTTCTTGCAAAACCTTGGGGGGAAAAGAGCTTGTCATTGTCTTTGCATATTATCATCTATAAAACAAAATACTATCATTTTAAGCACTTTGGAAGTAAAAGTGGTGCCATCTCTCTAGAGTTATTGGGTGAGAGTTATTGAGATTCAGCTCCTGGAAGCAGGCTTTGACTTCCAGCTCCTCTGCTGGCTTCTGCACACCATTTACCTTCCGCCACTGCAACCCCGTGTTCCTATCTTGATCATAACCTGCTCTTGTTGCAAAGGTCCCATGGGGTGAGTAGAGTGTTCTTAGCACAGTGCTGATAGATAAATGACCGGTACACCATAGCTGCAGTTCCTACGAGTCCTGATGGCTGCCCCTTGCAGAATGAACTACTTGAGCATAGTTCCATGTGTCCCCTTACTATAGAAAAGTCTAGAAGTCCAAACCAGCAGTAGCCCATGACTAGAGAGTGAGCTGCCACGGTCAGATGGAAGAGCTCTGATTTCTTCTCCATAGAGAAATAGGAAATGAGAGAGACACTCCAGGTGAGTGAGAAATAGGAAATGGTCAGAGATCGGAGGGAGGTACAGGGCTGGGAAGAGCATTTCACAGCCTGGTGGTGGTTACCAGGAAGCCACAGGCTCTGCGCTAAACTCGCCTCAGCTCTGGGTCCTTGTTGTAAAGTGTGACTGGAAGACTCCACGCAAAGTCTAAATGTCCAGATCAACCTCCAAGTGAAACTGCTCAGGAGAGTTCATAGTCACAGCTGTGAGACAGAGAGAGGGGTGCTAGTGTGGAAAATCAAAGAGGTGCATACTTAACTTCTAGATGTAGTAGCAGACCCAGAGTTCCCGCATCTTCTACTGGATCCCAGGGAATGCCTCTTCAGACATTCCGCTACAACGCTGAACTCAGGAAAATATACAAGATACACTTGGGGAATCCTGTCCCGTCTAAGTAGGATGACAGCAGCTCACACAGAACACAGAGCAGCTTAACATAATGGAGAAGCACCTAAGCTACTTGGTATGTCACCCTGTTGGCACCCAGGGCCACCTTGCTAACGTCTGTCATGTTTATACCTCTTCTTAGTTTGATACCACAGAACCTTTCTTCCCATGATCCTCTATGAAAGTTAGGAAAGAATAAAAAAAATAAGAGTTTCTGATGATTTAGGGTCCAAGCAGTTTCCAGAAAACCTCAAGAATATTTAGTACAGTAAGACTTATGAGCGGTGGCCTGTAGTTAAGCAAACAAAACTGTGCCCATTGTTGGGTATATCATGGAATAAAATGGCTCTCTGGAAATCCAGATGGGGCATTTTTTGAGACAGGTATTCAGCATTTTATCACACACATACACACACACACACACACACACACACACGCGCATGGATAAATCAATGAATGAAACAGGCATTCAGAGCAGATGGAGAAAATTTACAGAGAAGCTTTGCAAGGGTATCCTTTAAGTTGGTATTGAATATAGATATTGGAAGGGTCAGATGCTGTAATTTTTTTTAAATAAAATGAAATATTAACTGTCGTCACTGTATTTCTATCTACAATACACTGAAGTGTGTGACTTCTTGGCTCTCTGTGCTAACACATACAATAAGGTGTTCAGCATCCAGAGAGCTTGGAAGGTTTTGTCCCCTCAGAATAACCGCCCTACTCAGCTCTTGATGTTGTAAATGTACCCATTATCATTTTCCTTTGCTGCTTCTCTGTCGGCTCTCACTCCTTCTTCTAACTATACTTCCTCCACAAGTATAGCTCCTAGTATGCCATCACCTCACCCCTTTCCAATTTTTCCAGCTAACCACTGTCCCCTAGGCAAGCACAGTTTAAAAAAATTACATTTAGAAAAGATTATATCCTTTAGTTCTGTGGCTAACTGGATAGAAACGGGGTGTGTGTGTTTCCATGAGACTGCGTATTTTGAAGCTTCTAGGTGCTTAGCTATTTTGAATGCAGATTTATTTGTGATGAAAAATGCTTAGGGAATAATAAAGAATTCTTTAATGGAATTAGTTCATTGAAGAAGCAATGGCAAGGTTGATAAATGGTGTTTCTGCCAGATTGCATTATATTCTCTGACAAATACAGCAAACTAAACGAATACATACACATCACATTTAAAAAAAAAAAAGGCCTAGAATTCAGTTTTAACTCACACATATAAGAATCAAAGTGTCTTAAGAGTGGCGGTGAAATTATATTAAATAAAACTATGACAAAAATTGTATCCACAGACAAATAGCTCCCATCTGTCTGGTGGGGAGATTATGGGATACCTTGTAATGAACAATTAATAATTCTTTTCCTAGGGAGAGGGCAATGGGACAAACAGGAATTGCTTCTTAGACATAAGGTTTCTTGGTTGGCTTCTATTTAAATGAACCTTTCTGGGTCAACTATGACTTTAATTATCTATTATAGTGAGCAAAGTTGAGTGTATTTATGAACTTGCCCTCACTGCAGAGCTAATATTTTCTTCCTTTTGCATACCATAGATTTCTCAGGTGACTTCCTGATAGCACACATCACACACACACACACACACACTACACTCATTCACAGGTGGTAGCCATCACCAAGATACTTTACACAAGGAAAACCACAGGACAGCTTCTCCAGAACATTTCCAGTCCTCACATGTTCTCCTGCAAAGTGCTAGTTGGTTCTAAACACTGTGCCATTGACAAGAACTTAGATCCACTTTGTCTCAGGAATTCACCTTAAAAGAAAAATGTATAGCATCAACGAAGGCAAGTCTGAGTCAGAACTGCAAGGGTTAAGTGTCACACAAATAACCAGTTCCTGGAAGGAGAACATGCTATGCCCCACTCTCTCGTTGGAGCAAGGAGCACAGATGACTCCCTGAAGAAAGGTTTCCAAAGAACCAGCCATGTGCCTGCAGACTCTTCCTGTGAAGGCTCCGATGGAAGGCAAGATGGGTTGAGAGCATTGGAGTGGGCTGTCTGCATTCTCTGTACTGTATGCTATGTAGCATGTCTTCCTAGATGTCCATTTTCTCTCCTTGAATGGGCAGTTTTCCCTGATTCATTTTCTAGCCCCAGCTACCCATCTCCTCCCCTTTGTTATTAAACACATACAAAACACAGTACCCTTCTTTTGCCCGAGATACTTAGGTTTTTGCCTTAGAAATGCCATAGGTTGGATACCAAACTTTCAGATGTCCATCTGTCTCAGCTGCAATACTATTGAAGCCTAGACACTGGTACATTGAAGCAAAAAATATTATGCCATTTAAAGACTTTTGGGCATGCTCCTCCACACACTCCCTCTCCTAGGAGATCAGGCCCAAAGTGAGATTTTTTTTATTTCATTTGTCTCCCCAGGACGAAGACAACACCTACCTTCTCCCCCACCCCCAACAATACCCATTTTGAACTGAATATTTACATATGTTGATGCACAGAAAACACAAGGTCTACATCTAATTATTTACAAAGATTAACCTCATTCCAACCACAACCTGCATACTGTTTTCCTCGAGACCCTCATCCCTTCTTTCTTAAGCCAAAAGTCCTTCAGGAGGCCGAGGGGGACAGGACTGGCCATCCGTCTTCTCTCTGTGATGCTTTATGTCTTCCTGGTGTCCTCCAGCAGAGCAAGCTCTTTTCCCACTAGCAGCCCCGCAACCAGAAGCCATTATTTCAGGAACAAAGGCAGCTGAAGGTTGAAAGCTCTATCAGATTCCCTGCCTCAGATCTTTCATTCTTCAAGAGGACTCTTTGCTGAAATACATGGCCACCGTTTCCTTGCTTTATATCAGTTTGAGCATACGACTAAAATCCTGAGCATACCATGCTGAAATCTACCAACCAGTTGGCTGAAGTGACCCCCTTTTGAAAAAGAAAATGGCGAACATTATTTTAATAGCAATTGTCTGTGGTGGCTTCGTTTCATCCCACACACGTGACCCTGAAGTCGAGAGGCTTCCTCCACAGATGCTTTTATGTTAACGGGCAATCCTATGAGCCAAAACTCAGACAGCCGTGAGTTTGCAGAGAAGGAAGCCGGGTGCCGGCCGGAGGGACTGAGAAACAAACGTGACACAGTATTGGTGGCTTCCTAAGAGTTAAAACTACACCTAAAATAAATGCATGTCTGGACAGAGGCAGACCTGCTACTATGGATATGAGTGTTTACAGATTTCACTCTGCTTTCTTTACTTGGTAGGATAGAGTTTGCCATCACGGGGGATGAAAAGTATAAATAGTGAGCGTAACAATGCAACGCGGGCATCCCTAGGAGCATGAGCTGCCGCGATGGCAGGAACATGAGGAAGCCCTTTACCACAACCCTCTGAAAAGGCCGCTGTGGGCATCTCATCGAAATCAGCAGACGTGATAGCAACATTAGGATAGCAGAGGTGAGAAGCAGGATCAATAGCAGGTGAAACTGGATTAAAAAGAGGAAGTACACATGTGTTTGAGTTAACGCCAGACAGGAAAGTGGTGGGCATTAAATCCCGGGCGGAGATGGCGATTAGCCATGTCAGAAATCACAGAGCATTTGCCGTCAAACGCGTCCAGGACGAGGCAGGTACACCTGACAGGTGGACCAATAAGTTACAGACATCATAAGACGTGCCATGAAATAACTAAAAGTCCTTAGCTGAAAGGAAGTAAAGGTTATAAAAACCATAGCCCTAGTTGAACAAGGTTTATTTGGGAAGCAGGCATAAGAAATACACATGGAACCCGTGAGCATGGGGGTGTCTGTCCACAGACAAGCAAAAAATGAAGGTGGGACCTAGTTAGATAACGGTGCAAACCACCTGTGGGCTGTGTGATCTCCTTTTCCACTTGAGGTCTGTGCTCCTAAGTATCTATAATAAGAGTTTAGGAATAAGAATTATATGCTGTTTTCCACAGTGAGATTCTTTGGCTAGCGTTGTTTGTTTTGGTTTGGTTGTGTTTGCTTTGGTTTGGTTCTGTGTGTTTGATAAACCTATTTGTCCTTGTGGGTCAGCCAAAATCCAAAAGACCTGAAAATGAAAACTCTGGGTGAAAATATAAAATTACTGGAAGAAAAACACTTGGCTAGCATGGCCATCTCCTGTCTCTGTTTAACTTACATAATTAGAATTCATTTAGGCAGACTTTCTTCTGTGTTTGAACTTTCCCCATATTTTGATACTACGCTAGCGATAAGAAAAAAAAATATTGTCTCTATGGATCTGAGAAATCAATAAAACAGAATGTTTTTTTAAGCATCCAAAAGAAAATGTGCTAACTTAAAAACCAAGGCATCTGGACATGAAAATGTAGCTGAAGGATGCTTACTCTATTTTTAGAATCTAAGAAAGTCTGAGTACTATAGGAGTTTTTCCCCCAGAGCAATCAAAAGCTCACTGAAGTTTGCTCTCTTTCTCGCCTTTCCTAAAGTCAGTTTTACTTGATGCCAATCTTTAAATACTCTGAGTGTATCTGTAATATTGTATGTGCTTTGTTGGAAAAGGAAATGGACAATCCTTGGGCGAGTCAGAGCTGGGAACCCGGTCCTAAAGAGCTGCTGCTCTCCCTTTGGATTAGACTCACTTGGGAGATAGCCGGAGTGATGTTTGGACAACTGAGTCAGACCCCCACACCAATACGAAGTGATTAACCAAGCCCAGGTCAGCGGCGGTCTGGGAGAGCAGGCTGCTCGGAGGCAGTCTGCAGCTCTTTAATTGGCTCCCGGGAGCGTGCAGGATGACGGATTTCAGTGGTGGGACTGCTGGCCGCTTCCCCGGCGCTATTATCTCAGAGTGACACTTCCATTACTCTGAGCGGAGAAAGATGAACGTCACCTGTCAGGGGCTGGTTAATTGTGTTGCTAGATGTATGTTACCAGGGCGCAGGTTGGACATTTATGAACATAACTGCTTCCTGTGATGTCCACCATCCTTCAGGGATCGATATGGCTCTTACCGCGCACGTGTGTAATTGAGTGAAGGCACTTTCCACGGAGGGGTGACGAGGAGCCCATTGTGGGAGCTTCGTTGTCCATACATTCACCATAAATGAGCTGATATTTGCCATTTATTGTGTGCGGCATTGTGGAAATAGAAACTAATGTGCCACTTTCATTTGTTCTCTAGATAAATGGGGAAGACATCCAGAACCGGGAAGAGGCCGTGGCTCTGCTCTCCAGCGATGAGTGTAAGAGAATTGTGCTGCTGATCGCCAGGCCCGACGTGCAGGTCCGAGCAAAAAGCGGGATCTTGAGGCTGCGCTTTGTAGCCGTGGAGTTCATGAATGAATGTGCATGTGTTCCTGCCAGGTGGCGTGGAATCGCTTTCGTGGGTGTCTGTATAACCCATGAAACCATATACAATTCTGCAGAGTCTGATCCTCACTGCCCAACCTTAACCCAAAAAAACTCTGCTAAGGACTCCACGGAAAGGCAGCTAAGTGTCCAATTTTAGAGGGAAATTGAAAACAACCGAAATGTAACCCCCACCCCCTCCGCTTGGTAGTTATTTAAATGGATCAACAAACAAGACATAGTTGACTGCTGAGTATTTTAAATTCTGGGTAGACCCCTCCTTTAGGTCCCCATCTAAAATACGTAATTGGCGTATTAAGGCATCATGAAGGATCCACTAATGAGAATGAGATTAGCATATGTAGCTATCATCTTAAAATCTTCCTAAAATAATTCTATCAAATGAAATTTCTAAAGTGTAGTCCCATGAAGGACGTGAGTTCTTTTCTATGGCCAATGTGACCAAAAAAAAAAAAAAAAAAAAAAAACAAAACAAGACAAAACAAAACAAAAAACAAAAAACAAAAAACAAAAACAAAAAAAAACCACACAAAAACCCAAAAACAAAAAAACATTTAACTGCTCCCTTCCAAACAGGCTTCAAAAGAACTACTTTTATATCTTGACAGAGGACAATGTCATCAGAATAGAAGTCCAGGTAATGACAGGAGAAAGGTGCTTCACTGGTGTCCTCCTTCACATCCTTCTACTGTCCCATCGCATGCAGAAAGGACAGGAGGCTGTCGCTGTCCCGTCCACCTGTCAGTAGCGTGAGGGAAGTGAGCTGTGTCACCATTTGTCTCCTAGGTTATTGATCTGATATTTTTCAGACTCAGTAACTACATTCTCTCTATAAATTACATGGAGTAAGTGGAGTTCAGTGTCAGGCTGGGTCCAGACGTGGATATGGTGGTTATAAAAGGTCGCTCTTTCCGAATACATTTCCTTTATGCCCTTGACCATTCTAAATGGTTCTCATAAAGTCCGCGGTAGCCTGGAGCAGACTAAAGCTATGCACCTGAGGTCTTAGTAGTGGGAAGAAATGAGCCCCGATGACAGGCTGGAGTGTGCTCCCGCTAGGAAGGAATGTTTAAAATACACTGGAAATTGTACCAATTATCTAGAATGTTCCTGAGCCAATTATCTCCCCAATACCATTTCCTTAAGAAAAAAATCAAAGGGATATATATCAGCAAAGTTCATAGTAAGTTGAAATGAACAGAGTGGCCATCCATGTCGTAGAAAGGTATCAGTCAATTTCCTGCCTGTTCAGGTAGCTGCTGGGGAAGCTCATGCTGAGGCATTTCCAGCCTGGCCATAATGGGCAAGAGAAAAAATAGACATTCATGGCTTTTCAGACTGGTCCCTGCTGGGGTTTGGCATGTACACCTGCCTGGCAGAAGGCGACGGTCTGGCTCACTCTCCTGAACTAGCACCTGGAAGAGTCAATGTGGTAGGGTGAGCCATCAAACCACACTGTTTGAACATCTGATAACAGACGTCCCTGATGTCGCAGAACAATGTGCTTGCTACCTACTCAAACCAGGATTTGCCTTCGCCCTTGGTGCTCCTGAAAGAAAATAAATAAATAAAGAGACTCCGTACTAGAAAAGACACACTTGCTTTGAAAATTGGATTTCCAGTGAGATCATCCGAGAAAACTCATCTTAACACCATACTTTAAAAATAGAATTTTACCCGGTACATGCTGAGGTTGAGAAAAGAAAAACCAGGCAACAAATCCTGTTTTTTCCATCTGCTGTCTTTGTCTATCAAATTCAGTATGTCTTGGCGTATTGTGGGTATGTGTACTTCATGCAAGCAGAGCAGGGGGGAAGCTTTGTGTGTGCTTTTCCTAAGGTGTTTAAAAATGTTTCGAACCCTCCCTGGATTCTTGAGAAATGATCTATGTGCTTGCCGGAGGCGGCAGTGTGCATCTGTGCAATATTTTTAAATAACTCATTTCCTTCATTCTGTGTCACCTTTCTTTCATTTCCTGCCTGTTTTC
The DNA here is from genome assembly GCA_964023405.1 of Apodemus agrarius. Lineage (NCBI taxonomy): Eukaryota > Metazoa > Chordata > Mammalia > Rodentia > Muridae > Apodemus > Apodemus agrarius. The sequence continues at coordinate 11,078,701 of OZ030022.1, read as the reverse complement.
TTCCTCAGACCATTAAAGATATTGCTTTTCTATCCCATTCCCCTGGGGAGACGGGGGCAGAGAGGGCTCCATGAGACCCCTGGAGCCACTACCTTTGAGTCGCCGTACTATTCCGTTCTCTGCAATGCTATGCATGACCGGCATGGTGCAGACACAGTGTACTGTGAAGGTGCTCCCTCCTTCCAGGCAGCTCAGCCCGGGGAGCATGGACTGCGGTGGAATGAGTGATGTGGAGGTGCCTCAGGGGGAAAGGGGACAATGAGGAAACCTTCACTCCTGCTGCTGGGGTGGGCTCCAGCCTCCAAGGTGCCTACAGATGGTGACTTGGCGAGAGAGTCAATTCTACTTTGTTTTCAACTTTCCCACCACTTCACTCAGCCCTCAGAAGACTGCTCCTATATAATCACCAGGAAGATTCTAGCTTTGATCTTAGCATAACAACAACAACAACAACAACAACAACAACAAAAGAGCCAAAAAGCAAAACAGTTCTTGCATCATTTATAAGAAATAAACATACTTAGCTTGAGATGATTTTGTTTAGGGTTAAATTGTACAGCTTCATGGCTCAAAATAAAGGGTTAAAGAACACAGAATTCTTAGTTATCACAGTCATCTGGACACCTAACTTGGGCCACATTAAGAAAGACGAGGACAGAGAAGTTTGTCCATACTTCTGGTACACAGTTGTGTCTGAGGTGAAATAAGTTCTGTGTGGGCTTTACTGGACACCAGGAAATCCGCACGTTCCAGTTTGCTTTCTGTTGCTGTGATAAACATCAGGACCAAAGGCAATTTGGAGAGGAAAGGGATGTCTGTCTGTCTGTCTGTTTTAGCTTATAATTACAGCCTGTTTTTTGAGAGACACCAGGGACTGCATTCAAGGCAGATTCCTCGAGGAAGGAGTTGCTGCAGGCCGCAGAGGATACCCCTTAGACCCCTTGCTGGCCTTCTCGGCTACCTTCCCTAAGTCAGCTTTTGCCCACCTACCCAGGGATGGCACCACTCACAGTGGGCTGGGTCCTCCTACTTCAATTAAAAACTAAAACAGTGCCCACAGCCATGCCCACAGGCCAGTCTCATTGAGGCAATTTCTCCACGGAGATCCCTTCTTCCTGGTGTGTCAAAACAAATGGTACCTATGACAGCCCTGATTTGCCTTCTGTTAACGAGTGTTATGCATGCATATGAATGCTATCGCTGACATTTAATGACCTATTTTCAAGACTTTGGGTTTTTTTCCCCTCTGTCTTTTTTTTTTTTTTGTCTTATTGTTTTTGTTTTAAGACATTCATTTGTCTATAAAGGTTTCTTATTGAAAACATCTCCAACTACTGTCCTTTTGTGCTCATTAGAAACCTGTTTTTGTTTTGGTTTTAGGGTTTTGGGTTTTTTTTGGGGGGGGGATAGCACAGAGTAAAGCAGAGTTTTGATGGCAGTTCAGGTTGTTTAATGAGCACAACAGTTCATTTACATACTGCAGCTCCAGAAATCTACTTGGAGGCCAATTATCTGCATTGGCTGTCAACAGCAATCATATGGTGAAGGTAATCTCCAGCTTTCCACTTCACCCTGTACGGAGACACCAACAGGATTTGTTTAACTGAGTGCCAGAAGAGCCTCGCGCGGCCATTTGCATTTATCACCCACAAGCAAAATTGTGCACCATTCCACTGCCTTTAAATGCCACATTGGCCATGTGGGCACATACAGGTGTGTGTGCGTGCACACACACATATACACACACACACACACACACACACACACACACACACACACGCATATACACACGTGCAGATAGATAGATAGATAGATAGATAGATAGATTAGATAGATTAGATAGATATAGATGAATGATTGATAGATGATTGATAGATGATAGATGCTAGCTAGGTAGCTAGATTGGTAAATAGACTGATGTTTGGGTGTTTCGTTTTTAGTTTTATGTTTTTGTGTTGTTTTAGTTTTTTTTTTTTTTTCCACAAAATCAATGTTGTCTGCCAAATTTTTTATGACAAGGTTCCACCTTGGTAGCTTGAGCCACCCACCCAAGTAAAAATGAAAAAACCAGGCAGAGAGTAAAATCTGCTTGTTGGTGGGTGGCACGTTGTATACAGTCTCACTGGGGGAATGTTGTTAAGGATGAAGGCCCAATTGTCTCATAGCCCCATCAGAACCAACCGCAGTTCTCTTAACCCAGGGCTGCGGGAGATAATGAGAACACCAGCTGTGGATTATGCAGCATGCTTTTCATAGGTTTTGAAAGAAGGTAATGTTCTGTGCTGTGGGATTTACTCAGTTGCGAGAGAAAATCTAAAGCTGTTTCAGGAGAGGATAAAAGGCCTAAGAATCCTTTTCTTTCTTTCTTTCTTTTTTGTCTCACCTTTTCTTCTTTCTGAGAGGTGACCAGAGGGGGTTGTGGTTCTGAAGAGAATCACTGACAAAGAGACCTGGTTGGCCATCCGAGCGTGAGGCTTACCCTATTTTAGCAACATAAATGTAATGGGCTAATGTGTTCTCCTTTGCAGCTGGATGAAGGCTGGCTGGAAGATGAAAGGAACGAGTTCTTAGAGGAGTTAAACTCCTCAGAGATGCTGGAGGAAGAGCACAACGAAGGAGCAGAGAGCACAGCCAATGAGCTGCAGCAGGTAGGGCCACCAACCTGTGCTGTCACCAGAAATGTCCCTAGTTTCCTTTAATGGAGAAGAAAGTGCAATCAAAGGGTTTGATCAAACATCCCTAATTGTAATCTTTTGGGGCAAACGACCTTCTCAAATGAAGCAGAGGGAGGGAATATGTACCCTTTCTATTGGGAATATTTCCAGCTTGGAAAACCTGAAGACTATTAATACAACACAGCAGCATCCAGGTGTCGACACGGGTAGTCTTCAACGTAATTTGCAGACAATTAAGAGTAAGTGTGTGCATTGCTTATGGATAGGCTAACGGAACAACCAACTATCATCCATGAGGTAACGTCAAAACAAACCTTTGAGTTTTAAAATATCAATGTTACCATTTGAACAGTTAGCTGTAAATAGAATGGTAACACGGGGTAAGGTTTTGTGTACCTCATGGGTTAATCACATCTGTGTACTCCTGAACAACTATAACAGTGATCTTTAGCCCAGTGGTTGCTACATGCATGTCCTCTGGCATAGATGATTAACATCATGTTGTCTTTTTTTTTTTAAAAAAAAATTTTTTTGTTTTAATTCTTTAATCTTTTTTTTTATAGTCCAGTTATTATCCCCTTCCTGGTTCACCCTCTGTCTGCTCCTCATCCCATTCCTCCTCCCCCATCTCCAAGAGGAGGTCCCCACCCTCACACCCCCACTCCAGCAGGCCTCCCCACTCCCTGGGGCGTCAAGTCTCTTGAGGACTAGGTGCTTCTTCTCTCTCTGAGTCCAGACCAGGCAGTCCTCTGCTGTATATGTGTGTGCGGGGCCTCATATCAGCTGGTGTTTGCTGCCTGGTTGGTGATCCAGTGTCTGAGAGATCTCGGGGGTCCAGGTTAGTTGAGACTGCTGGTCTTCCTATGGGGTTGCCCTCCTTCTAAGCTTCTTCCTGCCTTTCTCTAATTCAACCACAGGGTTCCCTGCTTCTGTCCATTGGTTGGGTGTATGTATCTGCATCTGAGTCTTTCAGAGTCAGGCCATGATCGGCTCCTGTCTGTGACATCATGTTGTCTTAAGGTCACATATTCATTCAACAAAAATTTGAACTCTTAATATGTTGTAAGTTCCATACTTGATAGTGGGAATGTCTTAAAAACAGAGTTCCTGACCATAAAGAGTTCATAATGGGGGAAGATCACAGCCTGGGCCAAGGCAAAGTGAGTCTAGTAGTCTCCTTATTTCTGTTATTTTCACAGCACATAAAAACAAGACCAGATGACCTAGATTTTTATGTCTAATTCATGTCCTTCATCTGCCTGACACAATCTCATTAACATTTCTCTGTCAGTTTACTAATTCGTTTAATTATCATCCCATTCTCAACTTTAATTGTTATCTCATCATAAAGATGTCTGTTTAAAAACAAAATCCTGACAGGTTTAACCATAGGAAACATAGACATCCTATCACCTTTCCAAACTGAATAGTGGAATATATTTACCTCAAATAAACATGCAGTAACTAAACCTTAAGACCGCCAGCCACGCCACCAGCACAGCCACGCACCATGCAGATCCTGACTGTTACCAGTCCCTCCACTAGTGTTCAGAAACACTGCTGCTGGGCGGTGGCTCTTTTGTAGTATAGATGGGGTTGGAATTTTTCTGTATGGATGGCTTCAACACTGGCCACAAATAAAGATATCTTTTGTTGGCAGCCGCCTCTTACAAGCAACAAAGTCCTTGCTCCGGGCTTTTTCTATCTTAGATACAAAATGTGACCTGATACAGAATTGACAGGGGGCTGCTGGGACAAAGAGGTAAGGCAGAGTAATGCTGTCAAGGTAAAGTGATACAGTGCCAAATGCTGCCTACTCATCAGATTCAATACAGATGCGAGGGCGTGGGAAGGAACACCCACTGTCCCCGAGGTCAGACACTCACCGTGTGGAAATTTTTCTCCACAAGAATAAAAGCTGAAGACGAGTACAGAAACCTTTAAAAACTTCTTTTGCCCTTATAGACAATAACACTGCATTAGAAACGTCCCGTCAGAAACAACGCCTGTCAGAGTCATAATCCCATGGGGCAGGTAAAACAACGCCAAGGTATTAACAGCAAGGCACTTTGGGATTGGAATGGAGATTTTCATTTCCGGAGTTTTTCATTGGTCAATGACAATGATTGCAAGGTTAAACTTAACAACTCAAATTTGTAGGCATGTGAATGATGGCTTTATACCAAGGTTAACTTTCTACGCCGTCTTGGGTTGGACAGCTGTTGTGGACTCTAGCCTTTCCGCATTGTCTCAAGTTTGCTACAGAGAAACTCAAACTGCCCAAAGTAGTAGGACCATCAAGAGTATGGTGGGCAAGGAGCATCCTGCAACCCTCATTGGACAGAGCCAGGCACGGAGCTGTGAACAGCTTTCCTTTGCTAGTTACATACGATTTGATTTATCAGTGAGACATTAGAAATTAATCATTGCACCCATAACAAGCAAAAGGACATATTGTAGGGAAAGTTTGAGAATCCTAGAATTAAATGATACATGGCTGCATTTTCTTTATTATTTATGTGATATCCCTTTTTGGGATCAAAAGGGTGGTTATTTAGATAGAGCTTTTATTATTTTTTTATATTTTATTATTTTTCATTTTTACTTTTATTTCTCCTTCTAAATTTCTTGCCCCCTGGTTTAATCATTTTTAATGATGTAGTAGAACTTGCTAGAGTAAGGAAATAGATCTAGTAGTGAGTAAATTTACACGCAAGGCAAAGAAAGCAGAGAGTGCAGTGTGGATCACGGATGCTCTGTGAGGAGGAAAAGGGTGATTTTACATGTTCATCTCATGGGGCTATTGGTAAATTGTTCTATATGAAAGTAAATAATGTATGCACATTCACACCATATGTGCTAGTAGATATGTGCACACATGTCACAATGTCTTTTTGATATTATGTGTATGCCTGCCAATCCACATTGCTCAAATTTTCCTGGAAACTATCACTTGTGCCAGTGTTTTGGGGGGGAATGGATCACTGTTCAATGAGTGCAGAAAACAATGTTATGGCTTCAGACTTTTACAGGAAAAAAAAGCTGTATCATATAGGCAACCAGAATGGAGGCCAGGAACTAAAGCAGAGCCCAAACTTGCCCCTGTGATAGGTTAATTCTAGGTTTCAGGAGCAGAGGAGGAGGACCTTTGTGACCATCCTATTGCTATGATGAAACACATGACCAAAGCAAGTTGGGGAGAAAAGGGTTAATTAAATTTACATTTCCACATCACTGTTCATCATCAAAGGACGTCAAGACAGGAACTCAAACAGGGCAGGAACATGGAGGCAGGAGATGAGGCAGGGGACATGGAAGGATGCTGCTTACTGGCCTGATCCAATGGCTTCCTCAGCCTGCTTTGCTATAGAACCCAAGACTACCACCCCAGTAGTAGGCAGTACCGCCACCTCTCACAATAGACTGTGCCCTCCCACATCAATCATTAATTAAGAAAAGGCACTGCAGCTAGATCTTATGGAGGCATTTAAAAAGTCTTTAGTTCTTTCACTCAAAGATATCCTCAGAACTTTATTAAGAAAATTATACCCAGGTGTATGGAGGTCGGGATTGATTTTAATCCTTTGTCTTTATTCATTCTTCCATCTTGAAAGTTTGGTGATAACTACTATTGCTACTTCCTGAGGAATTAGGATGTAGTTAGGGTTTAGATTTGGGGATGAGAAGTAAGTCTTGTGCATTGAAAAATAATCACAAATACAAAGTTAACATTGTGTCTAGGCACTCCAAACAAATTATGAACTTGAGAAGTTGGGTGCTTGCTCCTAGAGATAGAATCATCAGGGAAAAGCACAGAAAGTAACCTAGCAGAGAAAGACATCAAATCACAACAACCTGATGCTTCAAGCGCGCCTGTAACTTCAGCTCATGGGTCAGTGAGACATCCTGTCTCTGAGACTAAGGAAGAGAATGATAAATCAGGCCACCTCATAATCCTGTCCTCTCGTCCCCCATCTCCCTGGCATCCCCTCCCCCAAATCTAGAGAGGAAGACGTGGTGCTTGGGACATGGCCCAAAAGGACCCGAAGCTAGAAGCCAACCCCTGCTCAAGGAATAGACACCTTTTATGTCTACATTAGCTTTAAAACCTTGGCTCTTCTAATTCCATTTGTTGAGGCCTGCTAATATCCATGGAAATGCTAATGGTCACTATATCACAGACTAAAGGCTAACAGTGAAGCCAATGAGAAGTCTAGCATGATTCCTATCAGCAGGCAACCTGCACTGGGCTTTCCCTCAGTGAGAGTTAAGACATGGATGCAGAGTTTCTAATTTTCCCTGACAAGCAATTTAGCCCAGGGAATCATTCCCACTAGTGTTTCGAATGGCAGATTCCTTTGCAGTTTCTAAAACCATGTGGCGTTCGATGATGCAACTTAGTAGAGGTGTGTTTTGTGTTTTTTGTTTCCCCGAAGTGTTACTAGAGGAACAGAGTAGTGTGGAAAGGCGCAAACTCTTCTAGCTCTGCTCTCAGGTAGTCAAGAGTAAGCAGTGTATCAGGAACTAGGAGGGCAGTGGGAAGTTTGCAGGCAAACTGAGGTGGATGACGCCAGGTGTTCTGAAAGGCGAGCCTCACCACACCATGTGACTAAAACAGAAATAGCATCAGTCTGAGGTAAAACTGCAGAGTGAAGAGAAATGGCTTCACTGAAGCATTTTCTACACAGGCTGTGGGAGCTGCTGCGCTGTGATCTGGCAGTCTCCTGTGGTAGTTATTAGAAGATAACTTCTTCCCAGCATACTGGCTTCATTCCTTCTTCAGTAAGCTTAACACAAATGACTTTTTTTTTTGGTAGACCAAGTCTTGATTTTTTAATTACTTACAAAAGTTGCATATTTATTTTGCTTTCTGACTCAGTTCTTGTGCCTTCAACACGTTCACAACCAACGATTTTCTGCTCCTCAGTAAGGAAAGCCAACTTGATCCTGTCCCAGATGCACTTGGCACACATGGAGGCACCTCAGGCCCTGCTGATGTGCTTCTTTGTCTTAGACAAGCTCATAGGGACTTTGGATCTCAAGGCATGAACCCCTTCTCAGTCTGGGCACACGCCACATGCGGATTTAGGCGCTTTCCCAACCTTCTTGGCATAAAGGTAAACAATCCTGTTGCCAGGGGTTCGAGACAGCCTAGTTTCGTTAGAGGCTGTATCGTAGGAAAGCCTACGATGGTATGTCAAATGCTGGACCATCCTGAGGGCCTCTAAGCACTGTCCCCAGGAAGAGGAAAAGAAAAGAGAGACTCTTTTTTGGATTCAAACTCGGTTTTTCTGGGTCTCCCTGCCTCTGCAGCACCACTGACTGACCATCCTGTAGCTAGGTTGGTTTTTCTGCTAGTTGCCAGCCTGACTGGCCCACACTGGAGGGGGAGTGACTGATGGTGGAATTACCTCCATAATCATTTTTAGTCACATTTGCACAACAAAGAGCTTTAGAAGAAGTGCTCTCAAGCCAAGGATAGCTGGTATTCCTTGCTAAGGTCTATTCTCTTCTTTTCTGTTGATAACAGGCATTGTGTCAAGGCACTGAGCAGGCATCGCTAAGAGTCAACGTCCTATGGAGGCTTGATACGCACAGTTATAAAGTTTTAAAGGGAAAATATTGCAATAAGTAAGCAAAACACTCCATGGTGTAGTCTAGCTTTAAGTGAAGAAATATAATGTTCTGTACCCATGTCAATTTTTATCAAAGAAGAAGCAACTTACTTATGAGCTAAAAATTGTATTTAAAAGGAGTGCTATACCTAAGGGTCAGGGAGCCTTGTACAAACAGGGAACACAAAGAGTGTAAGATGGCATCTTTTATATCTGACGAGGAAGCTGTGCCCAGGAAAGTGCAATCAGACAGCCATCCAAATAAGACTTGCATAATGGTGACTTAAGATAATATGCCAGGGCCGATTGCCCGACACCCACAAGAACTTCCCCCTAGATGAAGAGCCACACGCAATCAATCAAAGGTTGCTAAGGGAGGGAGAATTATACTTTCCAGTGACAAATCCCCTGATAGGTTATCCAATCTTAAATAGTCAACCCTATACACAAGCACACATGAGCAACACAAATAGAGTCAGCCAGTTGTATTTATACACACACACACACACACACTCAAACACATACTTACACACTCACACACTCACTCACTCACACTCAAACACCTACCTACATACAAACACATATGCACACACACACTCAAATACATACATACTCACTCACTCAAACACCTACTTACACACATTTGCACGCACATACAAACACACATGCATACACTCACACTCAAACACATACTTACACACTCACAAACATGCACACATATACACATACATGCTTCTAACAATAAAGGTTAAAACAAAGAAGCCTTGAAAGTTGAGAATGGGTGGGGCCCCAGGAAGAGTTGGATGGAGAAGATGGAAATGATATAAACACAGTACTCATATAATGTTTCTAAAAAACATTATAACTTAACAACAAAAAGGCTGACTTAGACTCTTTTCCATGTACTTGCATTCAAATACTTCGGTGAAGAAGCAAATGTGTAGATGACTAAAGACAATAGTAACCATAGAAACCAGTAGGACTTTGGTAAGAATTAGCAGTTAACCAAAAAAGTAGTTATTCTCACTGCATATAGCATTATTAAAGTAATTATTATTAAAATAATAAATAAAATAAATAATAATAATAAAATAAATAAAATAATAATCCTGATTGGTAGCATAATATTAGGACTGCCTAACATAAATTTTACTAAGATTAAGTACATAATTTAAGACCGTCTTGTTGCTTTAAGCATACAGAATTGAGATTCTGGTTTGATAGCAGTGTGTTAATGCTTGAGTTTGGATGAATGTAAACAATCTGTTTCTAGTTATAGCTCACCTGGTAACACATGGTAGTTTTTTGCTTATTTGTTCTTGTGTACGATTTTCCCTCTACAGACTCTCTGTGACTGCTCAAAGCCTCTCTCACTTGTTTAGCTTTCCTTCCTTCCTTCCTTCCTTCCTTCCTTCCTTCCTTCCTTCCTTCCTTAATTCCTTCCTTCCTCCTTCCCTTCCTTTCTCCTTCCCTCCCCCTCTCTCCTTCCTTTCCTTCCCTTCTATCCTGAGCTACTTTAGTCATAGCACACAAAATTACTTGTTATCCATAAACATCGTCTTCTGATTTTCTTGTCGAAAGATAACTTAATTTCTTTTAGCGTTCTTTGTATACAGAATTGCACATCTTAATTATACATTTGAATCTTAATAACCTTAGTAAAACCCAGAGAGAAAGCAAGCTTTAAATGCTATATACCAAAAGATGGATGAAAATGCATTTATAACCCTACAGAATAAGCCTTTATTTTTACAAAATTTAAGAAGCTTAAGTATATTGACTAATAGTTAAGGATGCTACAAATATTTATATTTACTTAGACACAACTCTCATATTTTGTAGCTAGTAAAAGTAAATATAGCCCTACCTGGCCAGCATACTATATAAGGAAGGAAGGGAGGAAGGAAGGAAGGAAGGGAGGGAGGGAGTGAGGGAGGGAGGGAGGAAGGAAGGGAAGGAGGAGGAGGGAGGGACACTATATTTTAATGATTTGAACATACACCTTATAAACGTGATACTTATTTCCTTTATTAATATATGTAAAATATAATCTATTAATAATGTTAAACTTATTTCCTCTATTTTGCTGCGCACAGGGCTGTTATAAGCTAATTGTCTCTGTTTCTACAATTGGTATGCAAACTACAGCTAGAGCTGGTTCTAGAAACTGCGCCCTAGCCAGGAAACATTATTTTTCAGGCAAGTTTACAACAGCCAGGGCTTTTCAAAATAATACCTTGTGTTCTGTTTTCTCAGCCAAAAAAGCAGGAGGAGGAAGAAGGTACAACAGACACGGCCACCTCTTCTTCCAACAACCAGGAGAAGGACAGTGGCGTGGGGCGCACGGATGAGAGCTTGCGGAATGATGAGAGCTCCGAGCAGGAGAATGCCGCGGAGGAGCCCCACAGCACCCCACTGAAGAGCAAGAGAGGGCTGGGGCAGAGCCAAGACACCCTAGGAAGCATCGAGCTTCAATGCAGTGAGAGCTGTGCTGGGGGGGAGTGCTTGGACTCCGACTGCGCCAGCAGCCAGGAGGTGTGTGAAGGATTCCAGCAGCTGCTGGAGCTTAAGATCCGAAACCACGGAGATTATGACCTGTACTACTCGAGCAGCAAGATCGAATGCAATCGAGGGGAGCAGGACGGGGTGGAGCATGAGCTGCAGCTCCTTAACGAGGAGCTGCGAAACATTGAGCTAGAGTGCCAGAATATCATGCAGGCTCACAGGCTCCAGAAAGTGACGGACCAATACGGAGACATCTGGGCCTTGCATGACGGAGGATTCCGAAATTACAACACCAGCCTAGACGTGCAAAGGGGGAAACTGGATGACATCATAGAACATCCAGAAAAGTCAGACAAGGACAGCTCTAGTGCGTACAATACAGCCGAGAGTTGCAGAAGCACTCCGCTGACAGTCGACAGGTCCCCGGACAGTTCCCTTCCAAGAATGATCAACCTCGCCAATAAGAGAAATCTGAGGAGCATGGCGACAGCCCATCAGTCCCCTTCCAGACAGTGCACCAGGGAATACACATCTACCAAAGTCAAAACCACCGACGAAGGTTGCAGCGTGGAAAGCCTGGAGAAGAGTCTAGAAAACAGCCAGCTTGCAGATCAGGAGCACGCGGTCAGTGAGCACCCTCCATACCTCTCTCCTTACCACAGCTCCTCCTACAGATACGCCAACATCCCGGCGCACGCCCGGCATTATCAAAGCTACATGCAGTTAATTCAACAGAAGTCTGCCGTGGAGTATGCCCAGAGTCAGCTCAGCTTGGTCAGCATGTGCAAGGAATCTCCACGGGGCTCAGAGCCCAAGATGGAATGGAAGGTAAAAATTAGGAGTGATGGGACCCGGTACATAACCAAGAGGCCAGTGCGAGACCGACTTCTGAAGGAACGTGCCTTAAAGATCAAGGAGGAGCGGAGTGGCATGACCACAGATGACGACACCATGAGCGAGATGAAAATGGGGCGCTACTGGAGCAAGGAGGAGAGAAAGCAACACCTGGTCCGGGCCAAGGAGCAAAGGCGGCGCCGGGAGTTCATGCTGCGGAGCCGGCTGGAGAGCCTCAAGGAGAGCCCGCAGAGCAGCGGCGAGGGCAAGAAGGAGCTGAGCATCCTCGAACTGAGCCACAAAAAGATGATGAAAAAAAGAAACAAGAAAATTTTGGATAACTGGATGACAATCCAAGAACTGATGACCCATGGGGCCAAATCCCCAGACGGCACTAGGGTCCACAATGCCTTTCTGTCGGTGACCACCGTATGACCAGACACCTGGGGACAGCTGGCTTAGAGAGCACGCTACCAGTTTCGGTAGAGTATCATTGCCTCGTTCAATGTGGCGTTTTTATATATATTTTGTGACTTTACAGTTTAAATTTTTTGTAAGCAAAAATACCTGGTACTTTTTAATTTGTTTTTCATAAGCTGGTATCTTCTTTGGCTAATATCTTTCCTTAACTTGTGATATATTCATAGCACACATTTATAGAAAAAAATAAAACAATGAAAAAACAAAAGGAAAGAAAAAATGAACAAAAATACTAAGGACCTAATTAATTTCCTATCTTAATGTATCTATTGTAAGTTAAAAATCTGGATTTATTTCTCTAATTTTCTTATTTCCTATTTTAATAATTCAATGCCAAAACGTGTCTATGCTTACCTCCTGGCATAGGGTATGTTAAATCAGATCTGCAACTAAACTACATGCCACATCTTGTCTTATACATGAAATAGCACCCCCTTTAACATCCTCCTGTACATTAACACATAAATGGCAATTGTCTTTGTCTCAGTAAAGTGTGGGTGGACAATCTTCTTCCCGTGATATGTAGTGACACTGGTCATGTAGCTAGATAATTGTGGTAATTTGTGACAATAAAAAAATAAATTATTGACTATCCTTATGAAAAGTTAACCAAGGACTGTTATTTTCTTTGCCCACTGTGGTTAATATGTTTGGTTGTGCGTGTACTATTAGAAGACTTTTAATTGTAAATTATAAATCGTGCAGTTTTTCTATCACCTTTTTTTTTTCTTCAATAAAGTGGTTTTGAAACACTACTTATAGGTCATTGTGTCTCACATATTCCAAATCACATATTCCTACTGGGAACAAATTAGATAACAAATGCAGTATTTCAATGATGCTAAAATACCCTTCATGAGCCGCTAGCCTGACTTTAAACAGGTGGGGTTCAGGAAGAATGGAGAAATATTAGTGACGGGGACTCCTAACGATACATCTACAGCTATTTACATATCCTAGTTACCTCTACAATGCACATGCTCTGAGAGGCTTCAGCAATGAGAGCTTACCACTCCCAGCTTTGGAGACTGCGACATCATTCAGTTTTGGTAGGACACAATCCTGCAGGTTTATTAGATTGAGCATCTAGAAGTACGTTTTCGAAGCCATCCGTCTTGGCAGTAATTTTCAGCATATTCAGTTAAATGCTTTATATGTCTTTATTAAAAGGTACATTGTTAACTGGCTAGGCAGATTTTTATTAATCTAGCTTTTCATTGCTTAAACATTTTAACCATATCATATGTCAACCCTAAGACCTACAAAATAGAAGACATTGTTAACTATGTACGTATATTAACTATGTATGTATAAGTTCATTTAACTCAACAGATTGTTTGTCATGATGGACATGCACCTATGTTGAAGCTAGTGTCCTGTGTGAAAACCCACCATAGCCTGTTGGCTCTCCAATCACTCTCAGGCCTCAGCGCTATATTCATCTTCCCATAGCTCGCCCAGGTCACCTGTCCTGCGGGTTCTCACTGAAGTTAGTACCTGTTACCTTCCTGAGATTTCTGAAACAAATTTTATAACTTATTAGAATGGAAAAAAACAACAGAGTGTTAAGGGAAAACTGTATTGATGAAAACACATTTTCTTAGCTCTTTAGTTTATACCGGTACATTATTTTTTCTTGGCAATTTATTCATAATTAAATCATCAGCATTTTCTCCCCTCATGATTTTAGTTTCATGAAGGGACAGTCTTGAATCCCATGCCTTGGAATTCTCTGGTTCAATTCCATTCGAATGATAAAGAATACTATGTACCCTAAATTACTTTATGAGTCTGCATTTTCCTCTTTGATTCTGTTGCTTTCATTCCTTTGCCGTGACTAAACACTCTGACCAAGAGAACCTTGGGAGATAAAAGGGTTTAGTTCATCCTTCACTTCCAAGTCACAGCCCATCAGTGAAGGGCACCCGTGCAGTAACTTGCCTGCCGCCTGGCTCTCTGGCTTGCTCGCTTGCTCAGCTAGCCTCCTTACAAGACCCTGGACTACTTGCTCAGGGAATTGTACCACCCACAGTGGGCTTGGCCCTCCTACATGAATTATCATTATTGGTCAAGACAATGTGTCAAAGACACGCCCACAGACCAACCAGATAAAAAGAATTACTCAACAGAGACGGTGTCAAGTTGGCAAGTGATGCTAATTAGGACAGCACTACATATGGGTTCTTTTGCTACGGTCCTCCTGTTCCTCCTCTTCCTCCTTCTCTTCCTCCTGTTCCTCCTCTTCCTCTTCCTGTTCCTCCTCTTCTTATTCTTCCTCCTCCTCTTCTTCCTTCCTCTCCTTATCTTCTTCCTCCTCTTCTTCCTCTTCCTTATCTTCTTCCTCCTCTTCCTCTTCCTCCTCCTCTTCTTCCTCTTCCTTATCTTCTTCCTCCTCCTTTTCCTCCTTCTCCTCCTCTTCTTCTTCCATGATTGCATCTTTCTGAAGGACTATTACACATAGGGAAATAAACTCATTTTACGTGCCTAGAGTAAAAAGCTGGATGCAAATTTCGAAATAGTGATGACAGTATCAAAGTAAGGCAACTGGAGAATTTCATGGTTCTTAGTTTTAGCCATTGTAAATGAACTTGCTAATCTGCTCCATGTATACTCCTCCAGTGATTCATTCATTCTTTTATAGTGCTGAGAGCTTACACATGTTAGGGAAGCAGCCTACCAAGCCAGTGCCCAGTGCTAGAGTTCTGTCTTGTCTTATGGCTTCCTATGAGAAGACCTGACTATCCTGAGTTCAATTCTTTCCAGTTTGGTTCTAACTATGGCTGACCCTTCCCTCTCCTGCATGCATGCACCAACATGTACATTTTCCCGAAGAAACGCCTTCACCTGTCTAAGAATTTAATATTTTGCAAAGGACCCATTTCATTTTCCTTTTATTAAAGTCAAGTATGCTTAGCAGATTTCTAAAACTTTGATATATTTTCACATCTGTGTCTATATAGTTCCATGAGTTGGGACACCTCCCCCAAATTTGGTGAAAATCTGAAAAGTGTCATGTTCTATGTATGTGATCAAGCTTTGTGATAAGCTTGATTTCAGTGAATAATTAATCTGTTGTCCACTAAATATTTTCTTAGTAATATGTGAAATATTTTATTCCCATTTAACAGCAATGCCTGGACATAAAGGCGGAAATATTTTACTTCTTGAAATTGTTTTTATTCTTGGTTTTCGGTTGTTTGTTTTTTATGTTGTTTTGACAGGCTCCATATTAGGATCCATATGACAGGGACCTCTGGAGGTAAAAATGAGTCTAGGCACAAAGGCTATCTCTTCATCATGTGCCAGGAAGAAGGCTATACTGTTGCTCTCCTGGTTTCCCACGCTGTCCTTTTACGAACACATGCCGTGCGTTCAACATTAACTGATGTAGGTAGCTATGTCTTGACTTGATTCGTGTACTCCTGTTTTGTTTTGTTTTGTTTTGTTGTCTTTTGTGAGCGCGGACTCTCTGCCTCATATTCTTTATTAAGGCAGTGCCATTTACTTGTTCTCTTGCTGCCTTACCTGCTCATTTATAAAGCACAATCATTTCGTTTTTAAAATACATAGATTCAAAACACATACATAGTGGTCTTGAGACTTCCAACGACTATAATGTCATTGTCCCATGATTGGTTACTCAGGCCTGAGCTTGGTCTCCAGATGCCTCCTCTGTATTCTATCCTGCCTGTGACAGCAACCTCTGCTCTCCTAAACACCATTTTCCTCAGTGTACTTGGATAAATTAAATCTGAGTTCTTGAGACTCTTATTTAGGGATTTCTGTATCTTCCCACCTGTTCTCTCGCAACTCTCTATGGAGTTTCTGTTTCAAACTTTGAGAAGCCTAGGCCTTTGGTAAATGGTTTTTCTGATGGTCCCTTAAACTAACAGTCTTTACATTTTAATGAACATGTAATAAAATGTTTGTGCTATTGTTTTCTAGTAATTAATCTGTACATTACTTCTGTGAATCATTATCAGTGCAATTAACTACATATATAATAATAACTGAATAACTCCTATTATTTCTCAATAAAGTTAAACATTACATCAGACTGGATGACTAATTTACTTCTCCCAAGAAAAATAAGTAAATTCCCTAGAAATTTTTGACCGTGCCACTTACAGACCCGTGTAAGTACCCAGAGCTTACCAAGCAAAGCAACAGCTACACTCTGTGGGGATGCCTACACAAACAGCTGCATTTGTCTGGAATGTCTGTAGGAGAACACTGGAGGCATGCAGTAGAGAAACTGGAATATGATAAAATACAGAACTAGGAGACAGCAATGTACAAGGAGAAAATGAAATATTCTGTCCCTTGCTGCCCAGCTCCACAGACTGAGAGACGGTGGTTCCCCTGTGCAAGGGTAAGAGTTGAATGGGGCAGATTCATGAAATGCTGTCAATGTGGATACTAACGATCCTAACTGCAGAAAAGTTACACGGTTCTCTGGAGCCTGCATTCTGGTATTACAAATAAGCTGGGATTTTTCATAGGTGTCCTAGCATGCCAAAGCCAGGCACTACCCCTAAGACAGGAAAACTTGTCTCAAGTCACTCTTCTCCAGAGATGAGAAACCTGTATATTCCCATCCTGTGGACCCAACAGACATTCCAATGCACTAGTGATGTTGGGGATGCCTCACAAACCAAGCTTGGCATTGAAGCTTGACTTTGAATCGCATCTACAGGATGCCTTGTGATATAAAAAATGGTACCACAGAGGGTAGTGGAGAGGAGGTGCTGTCCTCAAGAAACAAGATATGGGGCTTATTTGCTGGCCACATAGTTAACAGATAACGTGGCAGTAACTGCAAGAGCATGCAGTCCATCCCAAGGTGCTACCATTCCGTTCCATCATTGCCACACACAGTTGCATCCTGGGATAGCTTTGAGCAACACGAGAACTCCAGCTTTTACCATCTCGCAGGCACACAGCTTAAGACAGTCTGGTGAGAAACTTTGCTAGTGTTGGCCCTGTCCCATGGCCTTCTCACTCCTATGGACACTAATCCTAAAAGAATAAAAGAAAGAAAAACCCTAATCATCATCCTACCCAGCTAATGGAGGGTCAGGAGGAATCTGGCTCATTTCTCACCTACACCTTTCCTTTTACTGGTAAGAAGACACAGTGTTTAAGCCCCACAATATTAGTGCTATTGGCAAAGCCAGAGAGGTCAATGAATGAAAAAGTCAACAGTGCCTAACAAACCCCTATTCACCTGGCTATAAACTGTGCCACTGTTGTAGGTATAGACATGCAGTATGGATTCCACATACAAGGCTATCCACATCACATCTGCCTGAACTACTACCACGCTCCCACTCCTGGATGGCCTGCAGAAAGAGTGTACTCACCACCAGGAGACTGTACTTCATGCCAACATTGCCTAACGCACCCATGCCATCAGAAATCCACCTACTCAGAAGACCATAAAATGGTAGTGATACTCACCCACTTCATGCACAAAGTTTAACATAGGAACACAGAAAATATATTTTAATTGGGTCATATGATAACATCAAAAGATCAAACTTTCTGGTAGCAGCAAAGAAGTTTAGATGAATAAGAAGCCTGATAGAAAATTCAAAGAATTTTTTTAAAAAAAAAAAGCCATTGAATAAGATCTAAGTGACTAAAGATAAACCATTCACTGAAATTGAGAATAAAATGCAGGAAATGAATGTGAAATTCAACAGAAAAAATGCATGTTTTGAAACAGACCCATAGAGAAATTGAAAGTTCAATAAATCAAATGAAAACTCACTTGAGAGCCCGAGGATGTATTAGATCAAACAGAATACAGAATATCTGAGAGTAAAGAAGGGTCTTTTAAATTTTCTTATTCACAGGCAGGATGGGGGGGGAATACAGGAAAAGAAAGAAAAGATGGAGGAAGCTCTCAGTACCTCTGTGACATTACCATTCAGTGATCAAACACCAGGAGCATACAAAGGCTAAGAAATAAAGGTTAGAGCATAAGAAAAGAAGAAAAGGGAGAAGGAGGAGGAGAAGGAGGAAGGAGGAAGGAGGAAGAGAAGGAAGAGGAGGAAGAGGAGGAGGAGGAGGAGGAGGAGGAGGAGGAGGAGGAGGAGGAGGAGGAGAAGAAGAAGAAGAAGAAGAAGAAGAAGAAGAAGAAGAAGAAGAAGAAGAAGAAGAAGAAGAAGAAGAGGAAACAAACAAGTAGTCAGTGAAGTAACAGCGGAGGGATTCTGTCATTCTGGGAACTGCAGAGACAGCAGCATGCTGGGGCTCATTGAACCCCAAATATATGCAACCAGGAAAGAATCTTATCCAATCACAGGACAAAGACATCCTTGTGAAATCTGAGAGGGTAGTCTTAAGACACACTGAAGAACAATTCCATCAAGAGATCATTCCACTACAGACACTCTCCAGGCCAGAGGACAGACAATGATATATTCTAACACAGAAGGAAAATAACTGCCAATCAAGACTCCTACATCCAGAACTGAAGGAGGAGTAAAGACGGGAGATTGGTAAAATTGGAGCTGGTTTATGGACATCAGAGTAGCCCTACCAAATATGCTGAAGAGAAATCTGCCTACAGAAGAAAATCAATGGAAATTATCCTATAACAATATATGAATATCACTGCTGCTCCCAGCCATCATAGGAGAACAAATGAGATTTCAGAAGGCGGGGTTGTCTCCCCACAAGCTATTCATCAGGAGTCTCCATAGACCCATAGAACAACAAAGGCTACTATTGCTCTTGGTCACCCAGAACTAGATGGTGTGATGTACATTACTTTTGGTAAATTGTCATATGCAGTTAGAGTTCACTGAGAAGGAAGCTTTAGAAGCAAGGTTTCCCTCTCCACCACTTCAGACCCAACCATGTTTGTCTCGTGTCCGCAAATGTCCTTGTCTGGAGATCACTCCTTCCCCAATAACAGAGAACAGAAAAATAGCCCAAAATAAAAATAATTATGCCCTTAAAAACAGCCACATGGTAACCCGTTTTCCAACAGATTCTATTATTATTTATCTGATGATATAAAAGTTTCTACAACAGGAAAGAAAAGGAGAAACTCATCCATGGAGAAAACAGTCAATCTAGAATTGCAGCTGACTGCCTCAACTTCTCCAGTTGGTTTCCTGCAGATGTTTATAAGCCCCTGATTTGATGCTATTAACTCTCTACTGTTGTTTCTTTGTGTGTGTGTGTGTGTGTGTGTGTGTGTGTGTGTGTGCGCGCATGTGCACACACATGTCCATATGCGTGGTTTAGTGGGGTTTTCCTGTTTGACTGCTGTTATGTTGAGTATCTGATTAAATGTTGTTTTATTATCTATCTGTTGCTTCTATCTACCTCCCAGTTGCCATTTATTCTATAATGTTGGCTATCTATGTGTTTAATAAACAAACTCATTTAAAACTGAAAGCATGGCTATTATAGACCATTCTCTGGGCTATACAAAACAGATGGTGATACCTTATTGCTGAAGACCCCGCAGACTTTGGTACAGAACATAGAGAAATAAACTTTGGACCCTATGAACTATTATAATGCCCTGCAGGCAGAATGTACCCAGAGGTACAACTGTGGATGACTATTAAGAGGACAACCTACTACATTCTGGTTGATTTTGAGGCCTGTTACACAGGAAGGAACTCAACGGCTGCTGGTATAAACTTGTCAAAGCCTAGTGGATAAGACGATCACAAGCCCTAAAGGGGAACCTACTATTGCATTTTGCTAAGTGGGAATGTTGTCTAACTGTTCTCTAAATACCTGTGTTTATCACTGTAGATTGATGGGGCTCCCAGCCTCCATCAGAGAAACTTCTTCCTATAGAGGCTGGTAGTCAATACAGACATTCATAACTGGTCCAACTATTGATAATATGTGAATATTGAGTTTTTGGCTCTAAGTGGAACATCTATAGCACTCCTTTCAAGGCTGAAAGAACATCATAAAAGAGGGGGATGGAAGGAATGTCAGAGCCATTGGAGGGCAATGGGTGTTAACAAATTTAGTGAGAATGATGGAGAGAAGATAAAAGTTTCTTTAAATAAATAATGGGTGAAGGAATAGAAACAACATATATTTCCAATGAGAAGGATCAAAACCAATATCCACTGGAAAATCGTATTTATTACTTTCTACATCAGAAAATAAAAAAGATCTAAAGGCTGCCAAGGTAGCTCAGTGATAGCGTGTTACCTAGCATGTGCATCCCGGTAACATAAACCATCTCCCAACCCCCATGTTCCCCCTCAAATAAACTGATAATATACCTCAAGAATCTATAACTATAAGAAGAAACCAAGCTCCCAAATAGTATAAAGAACAAAATAATAAACATCAGAACAAAAACAAATACAGAATAAAACTACATAAAGCAAGTTTTATATATCTTTTGCTAGACTAGCCAATAAAAAAGGAGAGGGGGCTCAGTTAGAATTAGAGATAAATAAAGAAGCATTATAGTTAATGCTACAGAGACACTAAGGATCATTAGGAATTACTTTGAACAACCATTGGAACATATAAAAAATAGACAAATTTCTTAACACATGGGATACCGTAACAGAATCAAGATATATTAAGCATAAATATACCAATAACAAAAAGAGATTGATTAAAAAAAAGATTCTTTTTGTTTTAAAGAATCTTTCCCCAATAAAAAATACCATGATCAAATTGTTTTACCGATGAGTTTTATCAAACTTTCAATGAGCTAATTAATGGCACTGCTTCTCAAACTGTTCCAAAGAAGTTAAAGGATGATAATTCTCTAGAACTCATCCTATAAAATGAGACCAGTGTTACTCTATTACCAGAGTGCACACTATTACTCTATTAACACACACACACACACACACACACACACACACACACAAAAGCACACATGCTTTACAGAAAGAAGTGCATAAGCCAACATCCCTTTCTTAGCTTCTTTTTATTACTGCGAAGATACCATAATCAAAAGAAAGCGTTTAATTGGGAGCTCACCATTCCAGTGGGTAGTAGAACCCAAGACCGTTATGTTAAACAGCATAGCAGCCATGCATGCAGGTATGGCACTAAAGCAGTAGCTAGGAGGTATATCTGAGCTACTTTCTGAGGGCAGAGAAAGAGAACAATCTAGAATAGAAAGGGATTTTGAAACCTCAAAGCCTACGCTCAGTGGCATACCTCTTCCAACAAAGCCACACACCCCAGTCCTTCCCAAGAAATTCTACCAACCGGGAACAAAGAAATCAAACACTTGAGCCTATGGAGCAATTCTCATTCAAACCACCACATCCTGCTTTGTGGACACTATACGCCCATGCCCATAGCATAATGCAAAAATGTATATAGTCTAACTTTAAAAGCTCCCCATAGTCTGCCACAGTCTCATCATTGTTCCAAAGCTCAAAGTCTCTTCTGAGACTCAAAGTGGTATCTTAATATAGTAGTCCCCTATAAAATAAAAAAGAAAATTACATAATTTCTTTATACAACTGCACAGAATACACATTACCATTCCAAAAGGGAAGAAAGGAGGGAATAATGAAAAAATACTGGAGCAAAGCAAGATAGGAATCCAACAGAAAGTCTCCAAATCCTATAACTCCACATCCAATGTTAAAGGGCTCAGAATTGTATATTTACTATTTTTGTTTGTCCTGTGTGCTTTTTTAATTCTACAGCTGGATAAAAAGGATCACTACTAACCATGTGACAGGATCAATATTAGGCTGTTTTGAAATCTCCTCTGTCAATGAAATCAATCCAAAACTCTTCAATTTACTCTCAGGCAGATTTTTAGGACAATGGCTAAAACAAGCCACATTCTTTGTCAAAATATCACAACAATATTCTCTAACCCAGCTGGTACTATTGTTCACCTCTGAAAGCTCCTGAGCTGGACCTCCATAGTCCCCAATGCTCTCAGCACTACTATCTTCCAAGGCTTTAATGGGATGGCCCACTAAGCCAGCCCCACTTAAACATGCAACCACTTTTATACTCCAAAATCCCCAAGTCTTCCACATTTTTCCAACAACCATTATGGTCAGGTCTGTCACAGCAATACCCCACTCCTGGTAGCAACTTCTGGCTTAATTACTTTTGTATTGTTGTGACAAGGCACATGGTCAAAGCTACTTTAAAAAAAGCATAACTATAGGTCAATATCCCTAATGAATGCAAATGCAAAAAGTCTCACAAAATAGTAGCTGTCTTAGTTACTTTTCGACTGTTGTGTTAAGACATCATAACTAAGGCATTTTATAGAAGCAGCAGCTTATTTGGGGGTTATGGTTTCAACAGTTAGAGTCCATGACCATCATGGTAAGGACCATAGCCACAGACAGGGAGGAAAGGCACTAGAGGAGTCATTTAAAGCTCAGATCTTGAGACACCAGCACAAGGCAGAGAGAGCTAACTGGGAATGGTACAGGCTTTTGAAATCAAAAGTCTTTCCCCAGTTACACACCTTTTCCAATGAGGCCACACTTTCTAATCCTTCTCAAATAGCTCCACCAATTAGGGACCAATCATTCCAACGTATGAACCTGTTGGCACAGTTCTCACTCATACTACCACATTGTACTAGCAAACCAAATTCAGCAGCACGTCAGAGTTCATATACCTTGATCAAGTTGGTTCCATTCCAGAGATGAAAGAATGAACAAACATCTACAAATCAGTGCACATCACATAAACAGGATGAAGGATAACAATCACCTCAAAAGTTACAGAAAAAGCATTTGATAAAACCCCATTAATGACAAAAGGCCTGAAGAAATTAGGCACAGTACTTACCAGAGCTTGAAATCCCAAAATGGTTCTTTCAGGGAAGTCTTGGGGTCTGGTATGGAGATTTCAGAGACTTTGCAGAGACGCACAAAGGCTTGTGGCCTTTTCAGTGGAGGAGAGGTTCTGTCCAATCTGAATGATATAAAATACAAATAGATCAAGTTTGTAAATTTCTAAAGTAATCGAGTTAGAGGGTTAAGTTGACAACAGGTCTGTTTGAATCACTCAAAGGTAAGTAGGGCAAGATGGCGTCAGTTAGAGTTCCTAGAGAGAAAACTTAACATAGTGAGCTGCTGCCTCTAGAGAGGTTGAGGAAGGCTTAAAACTAGAGCAGGACTTCCTGGAAAACACAAATGGCGAATGATACAAGTGAGAAGAACTCATCCTATCCCTGTGGAGATAGTTATTCCCACCAAGCAAATAGTGTCCTTTTCTTCCCTAAATGGAATCTCTATCTGGGGGTTGGTAGTGAGGACCCTTTGCCTAACCCATAGAACTTTCAGCAGCCAAAGATGTGGCCTAATGAAAGTCAGGGACTAGAGAGCTGGCTTGGGGCCTCTCAGATACAGACACTCAAACCTGGGTTCACCCCCTTTTGAGACTAAGCCACTTAGAAGGAGCAATCCTGCCTTCTAAGTGCAATGTAGAGTACTTCTGTGGTACCAGTATCCGAGGAGGACAAGAAGGATTGGCTTTGGTAGTGTCACTCACCCATGACATTGTGTCCAACTTTGATAACAGAACAGATATAAGAGATAGTTTTTGTGCTATATTGGACCTTGCTGATGTTTGTTTGTTTGTTTTTAGCATCTGGCTTCTACTACCGGTCTGCGCTTGCCTGGTACAGATGATGCTGGGCCTTTAGAAGTCCTACTCAGCCTATGTATAAGATTCATCCTCTATGGTTAGCTCTCAGATGTCTCACAGAGTTTTAAAGCATCTAGAAAGACAGTAAAAATAGGGGAGTGGGAAACTAACCCAGCGTGTTAAGAAACCAGTCCCTTGCAGCTGCTATTACATTGTGGTAGGGTCAGTGAATACACCACTGGGGTCTATCTATGTCAAGTCAACTCATCCCAGCTTCATTTTGAACAGAACACTGATCAGAAAATCAATAGGGATTGAAATGTACTGCCTGAGATGCACAGAGAAACAAACAGCACAAACCCGTCAGGAGAAGAAAATGTGTTTGAGATCCCGAAATGTTCGCTGTGCTGAATGCTTTCTATGAATCATTAATAAGCTTGTTGTCTTGGGCAGATGAACTAAAATCACATGAGCATAAACCTTTCTCAAGTTGAGTATATAGACAATGCGGGGGTGGGAGTGGGGAATGGGCAGAGAGAGGACTTGGGTTCCCACCAGCTCTGCAAGCCTCCTTGGCTGTGAAGCCTTCAATCACAGCTTACCTAATCGACAAGTTCCTGGTAAGTCTCTGATTTCACACCATCCCAAACTCTATTTTCTCATCCACACAATGGGGATATTTGAATTAACGACCTCCAAAGCCTACTTCATGCCTAATATTCTAGAAATTTGCCAAAAGTGAGTATTTTCTTTTGATGTAGCTATATACTTTCTTATGGGTCAAGTAAGGACATTTGAAAGTACAAAACCAAAGTCATAATTCCTTAAAAATAATTCTACAACTCCTTCTAACACTTAACAACTGCAATATCATAAGCTTTTTGTTAGGGCATCACAACAGTTCTTATCCTATGGGTCACAACCCTTTTGAGGGGTGGTCACATACATCCCACATATCAGCTATTTACATTAAGATTAATAACTTGTAAAAAAAATTATGAAGCAGGAGCAAAATAATTTTATTGCTTGGGGTCACCACAACATGAGGAACTGTATTAAAGGGCCGGGCCGCAGCATCAGAGGAAGGTTGAGAACCACTGTGTTAGGAGATAAGTTTTGCCAGTTACACCTTCTATTTCTCTGGAAGATTCCCTATCTTCTGGGTTCTCATATCATCCTATGACTGTGCTCTAGAAGAGATGCTGAGTCTTTGGGTGGATATTTATAGAGAAGATGGAGAAAGGAAGAAATCATCCATCCATGTGCATGATGCTGAGCTTTGTAACCAAGGCACCTCTATGTAGAGTGGGCATGCTTGCTGTTGTGGTGCTTTGGGGAGAAAGCCTCTGAAACCACTGCAGATACACCAGCTAGTTTCTGAAAATACTGTATAACTTAAGTCAAAAGGCAAGAACTGGGTCAAGAAGGCTCATAAGGTGAATTGTAGCAGTAGATAGAATCAAATCCGTGCTGCACACTACTCGGGCTATTTGCAATTTGGACATTTACAGGGAAGAAAAGCATTTAGCCTAAAAACAATAAAGGATGGATGGTAGTCAGGGTTTTCTTTAATTAAAGATAGCCCTTAAATGAGTATGGAGAGGAGAGGAGGGGGTGAGGGGAGGAGAGAGAGAGAGGGAGGCAGAGAGGGAGGGGGGGAGGCAGAGAGGGAGAGAGGCAGGCAGAAAGGGAAGGAAGGAGGGAGGGGGAGGAGGGAGGCAGAGAGGGAGGGAAGGGAGGGAGGGAAGGGGACTGGGGTGGGGGTGGAGGGGAGGGAGGGAGAGAGGGAGGCAGAGAGGGGGGAGAGAGAGGGGAGAGGGTGAAGAGAGAGGGGAGGGGGAGAGGGGAGAGGGGAGAGGGGAGAGGGGAGAGGGGAGAGGGGAGAGGGGAGAGGGAAGGAGAGAGAGAGAGAGAGAGAGAGAGAGAGAGAGAGAGAGAGAGAGAGAGAGAGAGAGAGAGAACGAACACAAAGATGTTGATCCTGGTTGGGGAATTGAGTGAATGCTGTTACTGTACTAAACAGTCTCAAGACAAGAAAGCAGTCCTAGATGGAAAGATGAATGATTCAACCTTAGGATGTTGATTTTTAAGGTGCCACTAAAATACTCCAGAACTTAAAACAGAACTCAGAGACTGGAATAAGTCATCCAGGAACTCTCGGTAGACCATCTAATGCTTTTCTCTCTCTCTGGATGTCAAGAAGGTGGGAAGCACTCTGGCTTGCCACTTTCCTCCTTCTTGGGCCCTGCTTTAAGTGTCCTATCTTTGTCTCCTAAGAAGGGGAAGGAGGAAGACCCCCCCTTCAAACAGTCTCTCCTCTGGAGATAACCTCCATGTCTGTACTTCAGAAACGTCCTCAGCAAGGTCTGGCAAAGAACGTTGTAACCAAATTCGGTAACATCTATGCAGTAAGACACATGAGTATTTAAACTACCAATAACCTCACATATCCTCAAGTCAGGTTTTATAGCTCTTGTGTTTATAGAAAATATTTTCAGAGACGTACCAGTTCTCATCTTTGTGTGCTTCACTGTCAGCCTTGCTGAGCAGCCTTCTGGCTTACCATTCCGCTCATTCCGCTCATCCCTCTTCCCTGGGACATCATGTCTCTGCAGGATTAGGCACATCTTCTCCCACTGAGGACAGACGAGGCAGTCCTCTGCTACATATGTATGGGGGTGGGGGGAGTGACGGGGGAGCACGGACTAGCTCATGCAGGTTCTTTGGTTGGTGGCTCAATCTCTGGGAGCTGCCAGGGGTCCTGGTTAGTTGATAGCATTGGTCCTCCTATGGGGTCGTCATTCCCTTCAGCTCCTTCAATCCTTTCTCTGACCCTTCCATAGGGGGCCCGGACCTCAGTCCAATGGGGGGCTGTAACCATCCACATCTGTCTCAGGCAGCTGCTGGTAGAGCTTCCCAGAGGACAGCCATGCTAGCTAGGCTCCTGTCTACAAGCACAACATGGCATCAGTAATAGTGTCAAGGTTTGGTTCCCACCTGTGGGATAGATCCCAAGTTGGGCCTGGTCACTGGATGGCCTTTGCTTCAATCTCTGCTCTATTTTTTTTGTCCCTGTATTTCTTTTAGTCGGGGACAGTTCTGGGTCAAAAAATTTCCATTCCACTGTTGTTGGACACCTAAGTTATTTCATGAATTTGCTATTATACATCATGCTGCAATAAATACCAATGAGAAACATCCCTGTGATACATTGACTTAGAGGCCTTTGGGTAAGTACTTAGGACATGGTCATATAGCAAATCTGTTTTCAATATTTTAAGGAATATCCGTAATGATTTCCATGGTGACTAGACTGGTTCCTACCCACCCCCACCCCAGTGTATAAGGCTTTGTTTTGCCCATATTCTCACCAAAATTCCTTACTGTTTCTTTTTTATTAGCTATTTGCTTTCTTTACATTCTAAATGTTATCCCCTCTCCTTGTTACCCCTCCAAAAATCCCTTATCCCATGCCCCCTCCCCCTTCTGTTTCTTAATGAATATAATTTGTGCTGGGGAGAGAGGGAATCTTAATGTAGTTACAATTTTCCCTTCTCTGATAGACCATGACACTGACCATGTAGAAATACATGTTTATTGGTCGTTTATATTCCGTTTTTAACTACTGTCTTTTTTATTTTATTGCACCATTTGTTGTAGAAGCTGTCATTTTTACACTGTAGAATTTTGAAGCCTTTGAGGAAACTTACATGGCTGGGGTTGTATGGGATGTATGGGTTCTAGTCCATTGATGTACATGGCTCTTCATGTGTCAGTATCTTTATTGCTTTGGCTCTGTGTTATCATTTAAGGTCAGGTATGGTAATACCTCCAGCTTTGTTCTTCTTATTCAGGAAGGTTAGAGCCAAGCAGGTCTTTTGCAGTCCTTATGTGAATTTTAAGATTTTCTTTCCTTTCTTTCTTTTTCTGAGTAGAATAACATTTGGGATTATAATAAGTATTACACTAATTCACAGATTTGGTCTTTTTGTCACAACCTATAGATCTCAAATGCTTTGCTTGCACCTTTTTGCTAATTTATCTTTGGAGCCTAGATGTTCCAATTGCTCTAATTTATCACTAAGTCCCAGTGTTTCATTCCTCCCTTTCATCTATTTCATGGTGAGGCTTCTTCCTAGTGTCCCATTTGCATGAATTTCTCACTTTTGATGTTTTAGTTTATTTTACCCTTTCCTCGGATGACTTAGTTTTGAGACAGTGTCTTGCAATGCATCCCTGGATAGCCTGTCACTTGCTGTGTAGATCAAGCTGGACTTGAACTTACGGAGATGCATCTGCCTCTGCTGCCTATTACTGGGTTTAAACTGTGTCCCACCACTGGCCCAACCAAGACTCTGGTCCTACATGGACAGCATTTCTCATTTTCCTTTTTATATGGTGACCTGAAGAACATAGGCTTGCCTGCTTTGTGGGGTTCTCTGCGTCTCAGCCTCCTGAGACAATCTTTGAGGTTAACTAATTGCATTTCATCATTTCTCTTGAAGTGGAAAAATTACACTTAAAGTGGAAATGGCAGAGGAAAACAAAATCTCCTGAATGATTTTCAAGAGAACACAAATAAACATCTGAATGAAATAAGGAAGCCAATACAGGAGGTGAAATGTGGATTGGATGGTTGATACTATCCAAGTGGTGGGTAGTAACCAAGAAGGGCTAGTTGGTAGCACAGTGGATGTTATCCTTTTATTGCTAAACTCATATTCTGGGTACAGGCTCAGTCCTGTCTGCTTCTAAAAGCAGAACCCAGTGTGTCAAAACAACTACTACCGAAGGATAGGTTGGCCGTGAACAGACAGTATTAATCAAATAGCGGGCACCATTAAAAGTTCCAGCCACTTTAGGAAGAAGCAAAGGCACACTCATGCTAGTACTGTGTATAGTAAGATACTAACAACTGTGGTATAAGTCACGAGGATTAAAAATAGGAGAAAAACAGAGTAAAACTACTACATAGTTCTGGACCAACCAAGCGAAACTAGAGAAGGGAATGGTAGAAATATGGGTAGCTACATAAGACAAATTTGGGCAAAAAAAGTAGGACGAAATCAAGAGAAATGATGAAATGCAATCAGTTAACCCCAAAAGATTTCCACCTCCCAGGAGGCTGAGACACAGAGAACACCACAAGACAAGCGAGCCTATGTTCTTCAGATATAAAGGAAAATATAAAAAGGAAAATGAGAACTCTTCATATAAAAAGGAAAATGAGAACTCGAAGACTATTGAAAAGGAGAGCCCAAGAACAGAACAGCACAGAGCTGACCTGTTAAGCTGATCTGATGGACACCATTAGGCAGAGGTTAAATGTTAAAGGGGAAGAGTCTGGGGTGGGGGCGGGGCAGTGTGCGCACTCAGTCCCACCTGCTGCTTGCTTCTGCCTCAGTCCTCTAAGTGTGTCTTCCTAAGTTCCCACATAGATGCTTACTAACTACAACCCTTGGGCAGTTGTTGCAAGGTTGAGTAACAGATAATAGGGATTTCTTTGCAAACTGGGTCACAGATGCTAGTCACACCTCTGGGTGGCCCCTTTAAAAGTCTACTTGAAAATGCTGGTCCCACTCCTGGGATGTCCTTCCTGGAGTCGAGCACAGCACTTGAACATGATCTGCGTGCCTTTAAAGACTATCCCTGTCAATCTGTTGCTGACTGGATTTCCATCCTGCTGTGGAGTGAGGGGTTCTGGCACTTAACTTCTTCTCCACAGTCAAGGTGGCGGGTGCTTAAAACAGCTAACCCCATGCCACTCAGCCAAGAGCAAAGAGACATGAATGCATGGCTAATGCTTAGCTAGGTTGTACTATTCCCATACAGTCCGGGGCCTCCGAACTGGAAATGGTGCCTATTACATTCAGGCTTCGTCTTCTCAAATGAAGACCATCAAGACAATTCCACACAGATGCATTCACAGGCCAACTCGATGGAGACTCTCATTGAGATCCATTCCCCAGATCAAGCTGACAATTCTTCTCGATGCTGTTCCAGCCCAGTGCTAAGCAGAAAGGGTTTTTTCTGCCATCTCCTCTCCCTGCAGGGCATGTGTGACAACACTACCAGACATGAATAAGAACTGGAAAGGCCGAATGAGCTCAAATCCTGGGAATCTTCAGAATTGAGTAGGGGGTGGGGGAGGAGCCATTCCTTATCTGCCTCTATACCTCCTCCTGAACATGTAACCACAGGTCACTCCACTGAGGACCATGGGCAGTCAGTCACATAGCAGAATAACTAGAGTTCTTCTCCATAATACCTTGGGTCCTTCTCCATGCTAATGAAATACCTAGATAGCCTCCAGCCTTCAACCAAAGAGCTTCATTCCTGAGTATCGCTTCTGGCAAGAGGCATCCACCATCAAATAAACCAGTATGAACAAGCAAGGATCACATCAGAGAGCTGGTTCATTAAGGATTACCATGGGGAAGTCCTTCAACTAAAGAGCCAAGCCTAAGACTCCCAAGGAAAGCTTTCTCTCCTCTAGCCCCTCCCATACTTAGCACTCACTACCAATCAGACTGGGTTCCACTCCTCTCCACCTGGCAGGTGGATACCTCAGGGGACACTCTCCACATTCTACCTCCACCCCTGCCCCTGTCCCCCTGTCTGTGGACTCCCTGTTTTGGACATTGCCCTGCCTCCTCTCAGTAGCCTGCCTGTGGCTGCGCCTGGGCACCTCCAGCAGCAGAAAGGCAGGAAACAGCACCTCTTCTTGCCTCTGTCATATACAACATTCATCTTCTGTGTTCGCTCTTTCTTTTTCCTCTTTAAAATATTTGCCGCTGGAGGACATTGTAGTTTTCTGAGCCTCTTTGCTTTAAGCACAGCTCTATTCTCTCTCAGAGACTGGAGCTAGCCACACACTGACAAACCCCCCTGAGACAGAATCTAGATTCTTCTTGTTCTGTTTTTCAAAGTGCTCTCTTTCATCTTTTTATTAGACTAGAGATTTACCTGTCACCCACATCTTCTGAAACTGTTCCCCAGATTCCCCCAGGTGCTTCCCTGGGGATATAGCAGACTGAGCACATCATCTGCCATCTTTGATCTTTCTTGACAGTGTCTTTTCAACAGTCGCATACTTGACAGCATATGAGAATATTCGATCCTATGGGGGAAAAACATTTCAAACATAGAGGTCTCACTATCTCTCAACATTTCCCCAGATCTAGTGACTATTTAGGAAATCCATTTCCACATCAAGGAAAGCCAATACTAAGGCAGCAATTTTCCAATGAATTGACTCTTTAACATGAACATGCTAAAACTAATTTTTTTTCAATGAACTGATGGATGAAAACTCCATAGAGACACTTATTTCTAACTCTTTTCTATGAAAAATTATCTCCCTGTTTCCCAAGAAAATAATCTACTTCTTGTAAGCATTGCCAGAGTTTTATGTGTGGAGTTTCTTTCCTATAAGATTTCAAAGTTCTATGTATCTACTTGCCACGGAAGATATAGTTCAAGAAGTAGAAGATAAAATAAATAAAGGTCTGTATTGGGATATTTTAGTTGTGTAGATATGGACCATGTTCATAGAAAAATAATATCACTGTGTAATTAGTATGTGTCTGAAAAATTGAGTTGACAGATACATGAAATGGTATGATATCGAAAAATGGAATGGTAATCAAAACACTAGACCCACCTTTCCATTATTTTCATGAACTTGGACAAATAACCTCCTCTTTAACAGTAAGATAAAATGCACAAGTACTTCCTAGCTCTTAGGGAAAGAAGGAATCACTATATCTGATAGCCACGGAGTACTTGACTGTACTCAAGTATCAGCAACTAATCTCTGATTTGTGAAATTTTTATTTTAAGAAGTTGTCCCTTCTGGTTGACCTGCTCCAAGCTATGTGCAAGGGCTGGCAATGACCAATAACCTCAGGTTCAGCCCCTTGGCCTCCCAGCATGGGCCTGATGCAAACAGTTGCTAATCTTTTAACTTAGTAGAACTCCTGCTGGGGAAAACCACATGCATTCTCAAATACCCTGCTTTAATTCTGTCTTGACAGTGTCCCACTGCTTGAAAAGAGGAGTCCTATTCATCCTCCTCATAAATGCTTACACAGGGAACTCAATCCTTGTGCTAGGAGACAAGAGTTGGCATCATATCTGTGAACCCTGAGCCTCCTTTGGCAGGAAGCGCAGAAAAAAGATTAAAAAGCAGGAAGTTGCCCAGCAACAAGACCATGGAACTCACTAAGGATCAAAACATCCTCTCTTGGCACCCACAGGCTTTCTTCTTATTTTCTGAGATGATTTAACCCTACCGCCACTCTCAAGTGTGCATGAATATTTTGTGGCTTCGAAATCACCATCCTAACATGGCATAGATGCTATGCACTGGGTAAAAAGTGTATAAATATTCATATCAGTCAGGATGCTGTCACACCTGAGATGGGGTGGGCTCCCCCAAATTAAAATATAAGGAGATGGGAGACCGCCTTCCCACATCCCACTTAGATGTTGGCTTCCTGCAGAAATCAACGCCAGGGCGATAAAGAGGTGGACCCTGAAATTCATACGAGGTTCAGGTGTGAGAAATTAAAACTAAAGACCAGTTCAACCCTGACAGTTTAATTTACTTCTCTTAAGATCCTTAATACCAAACTTATCAGCTCTCTCTGTTAAGCATTAACTTGTTAAATGAGTCTTAATTATACATAAGCAGATGGAGATTTGAATTAAAATTACCTTACACTCGAGTGGCTTTAGTTCATTATAACATATCTCCCTCTTAATCATTTAGGCAGGCTCGTCATCTTTCATATAGAAAGTTATTAAAGTATTCCAATTTCCATATTTCTTCAGATACAGCCACTATTAAATGGCAAGCAATGCACATTAGTGACTTATGCCATCGGAGAGTTGGTGAATTATTCATGTCAGGAACAGTTTTTGTACTTTTCTGTCATCTGTAGCATATTCTTTTGAATGCTTTATATTTACTTGCTCCATAGACCCTCACCCTATTTGATTTTAAGTACGGATTTTAATTCCGTTTCTCTCCTCGAAGGCTGGGAGCCGAACCCTCCCAGAGGTCCTCAGTGGTTCAGCTCCCGAGTGTCCGAAGAGTCAGCATTTTGGAGATAAAAGCTGAGCACTTCCCCAAATCACCTCCCCAAAGGTCTCTGAGACACAGTGGAAAGTGTTAACAAAAACACAGGACACTTAAAACAAGCCGTGGAATCGCCAAATACAGTAGCAAGTTTATCTTGGCAAATAATATTTCTTAGCCAAATAGATGAACTCAAGATTAGCTCCTGTCCACAGCCATTAAAGACTACCCCAACAGTCAAACCCTCATGCTGTCATACCAACAAGTAACTCCAGCGCCTAACAGGTTAACGTGGCCACATTGTGGCGTTTTAGTATTCCCGAAAGAAAGAACTTTACAGTTATTCTCACGGGAACACCCAGGAGAAAACTCCAAAGCCCTACACTGCCATTCCTTCCTTTAGAAGCAGATCCCCTCGGGCTGTTATTTCACCCAAGTAGTCAATCAGTATCCAATAATGTTCTGATCCACGGGCGTCACTGGATTTACAGGCAGCAATGACAGTGGCAGCCGAATCAAACTAGACAGCTGACAAGACAGGAAGGTCCTGCGTCTGGGCTGAGTCATCAGGATGTGAGTTCAGTCGGTCTTGTCAGGCACTGGCATCTTTTATTTATAAAACACCATTGAGTACCGTCCTTTATGTTTGACAAAACTCAATATTCAGTATGACTCTTTCTGCACTTCTTAGCCTGGGTGAGTGAAGACAGTTGATTACTCCCCCCACCGGAGTACCTTTTGAAAAGTAGGGAGAACTGCGCATGCGCATGCGCATGCCTTGCATCCTATTGCAGTGGGAGTTGGGATCGGATCCCATTAGTACCGCAGCAGCCAAGAGTGGCAATTCTGAGAGGGTCTTTCTCTTAAGGAAACGACACTTTTCTCCATCTAGCAAGGAAGACATGGCTAACTTTAATCACAGGTCATTAGCCATCCAGCAGCACAGCTAGTAAACTTGTATTTCCATAAAAATACATAGCTAAAACAGAAATAACATTCAGACTTTGGAAATAAATGGTAATAAAAAAGGAAACATTAATACCATTGTTCTTTTTCTTGGACAGAGAACTGTTATCTAGTTACGTGTGTACACATGCGCACTCGTGGTGTGCGCGCGCGCGCGCGCGCGCGTGTTTGTGTGTGTGTGTGTGTGTTGCCTATACCCATAGGAAAGAAGAGTTTTTTTACTTTTTACATTGTGTTTTTTTCTACCTACAGCCCTACACTATTAAATTACTAGTGAAACAAATACATAAATATAATGTATTCTCAAGAACAGTTTAAATAATCACAGAAGCCTTGGGGAATCATCTAGAAATCATGCTGGAAGGCCAAGTGGCTTTTTAACAGGGTCACTTTTCCAGTACACAGTGTTGGGGTGACCTCTAGCCAGCTCATGCTCTCCACTCCGACTAATTAAGTTTTCTGCTTGCTGTCATTGAAGGCTTCAGTCAGGTGTAATTAAAACTGAGCCGATGACAGCCTTGGCATTTGTCAGAATCACCCAGTGGTTCAAATACCAGTTCTGACAGAAATGTCAAACTGATAGCAGTCCCATCTTCCCGGCGTGTGCAAGGGGAAAACACAGAGCACTTTTATTATAAATGCTTGGCTGATAACCTTTCTGAATCCCACAACACCAAATGCCTCACACAAAATTTTATTAGCCTGGAAAAATAAGTCAGCTCAGAGCTGTTCCCATGCCATGTGGTAAAGCTCAACCTAACTCAATGGACTTCTCTTCTAGTTGGTCTTTCAGGTCATTTTGAAGTAAATAGAGGAAAAAAGGGGGGGCATGTGGAATGAAATATTCTCATTAAAAAGACACACTTAAGGAATTTTTTCCATAGATAGAAGTATTTCCAACCAAATTTCCAGATTCATGGTTTGGTTAATGCTTGTGTTTTACTGACAAGAGATAGTTTAAAACAAACAAACAAACAAACAAACAAACAAAACAGTAAAGGTCCACTCAGGAAAAGAGCAAGAGAAGCTATAGATCAATAAGGAAGGAGTGGACAGTGGTGCTGGAAAGGATCAACACTTCAGTGTAGGGGAATACCAGAACAGGGAAGTGGGAAGGGGTGGATGGGGGAACAGGGGGAGGGAAAAGGGCATGTGAGACCTTTGGGGGGATGGGGAACCAGAAAAAGGGAAATGAAATGTAAATATAGAATATATCCAATAAATAAAATAAATAAATAAATAAAAATAAAATAAAAAAAATAAAAAGGATTTCAGGCCAAAAAAAAAAAAAAATACCAGTAAAGGCCCACTCAGGAAAAGAGCAAGAGAAGCTACAGATCCTCAGGGAAGCCCAAGTTTTGAACATTTCCCTCTAGAGCTGTAGCATCCAATACCACAGGCCCTGGCAAGCTAAATGTTACTGGGTCTCTGGTGAGTTAAAGTGCGAAGGGATGAATATTGCATGTGTACAAGAATATCACATGTGCCCAAGAATATCACATGTGCCCAAGAATATCACATGTGTCCAAGAATATGCCCAGCCCATCGTGTGAAAGCTGTCATGGAACATTAGGATGGGAAGATAGCTTATTATTTATTTTAAAGAAGAAAAAAAATGATCAAGGGGTAAAGAAGTTTTTGTTCCTTTTCTCTTCCTATCTGCGTACATAGTTGAAATTCAATAAATGTAAAGTACTTTCATCAGACTATGGCACGGAGAAAAATTAATATGTCCAGAAGCCAACAAAGCATCTATGAAGTAAACAATCAGGTTCAAAAACCCTTGAGTAGTTGAATCGTGAA
This sequence comes from Apodemus agrarius, assembly GCA_964023405.1. Lineage (NCBI taxonomy): Eukaryota > Metazoa > Chordata > Mammalia > Rodentia > Muridae > Apodemus > Apodemus agrarius. The sequence goes on along the minus strand of OZ030022.1, from coordinate 11,043,152 downwards.
GATATGATAGTCTGCACAGAAATATTAGGACTGCGCATTTCTATCCACTTCAGTGCATGGTTTCTAATTATACCTTGAAAGTAAGGGCTGTGTTCTGTGAAGACTTTGAAATGCATACCTCTGCACATTTATGTAAAACGTGCTTTGGAGAAGTAGGGAAAGAGTGCATAAAGCTCCGGGGACACAGAATTATGATCCAGAGAAATCAAATCGATAGCTTCTCGAATCGTGAGAAAGAAAACTGAGTGGGAAAACAAGAAGTGTCTTAGATATGGCCCAGGATAAACCTTCGGGGAGGAGAAGATGTGCTCTGAGGTCATCCAGGGATAGAGATGGGAAAGTCTGGCGCTCTCTGCATAAGATGCAAACAGAAAATGTGGAGTGCATACACATGTTCACAGAGGCAAGGCTTGCGGCCCGCAGAGGTCTACGTGGCTTCTCAGTGCAAGGGTTCAAGTCTTTTTAGGAGTTGGGTATTTCTTATGCCTTAAATGACTCAGCAAGCCTGGCCCTGAGCAAGATCTGCCACACAGGCTGACAAGAAGTGAAGCAGAGGGGTTCCCTCCAGCATTGCTTAAAAGAGAGGGAAGCCCTGGGAAGATGAATGTGAGAGCCAGGCTTCTGCCAAGCAGACCAGACCTAGAGAGGAGAAATTGGACAGCAGGATTTCTTCAAATGGGCAGTGTTGAGTCCAGTGCATTGGCAGGGCTTCACGAAGGATGGGTTGAATTAAAATTTAGGTTTGCTCTCAAATGTTTAATTAGTGAATTGAGTCCCCTTGTTATTATTTTATCATGTCTTAACCTTTCATTCAATAGTTCCACAACCAGGATTGTGCATTTGCATTTCTCAAAATAGTTTTCAAGAAAGACTTCTTTATGATATTAGATATCCATTTTCTTTCTTTCTTTCTTTCTTTCTTTCTTTCTTTCTCTTTCTTCCTTCCTTCCTTCCTTCCTTCCTTCCTTCCTTCCTTCCTTCTTTTTGACTGTTGTTTTGGTTGTTTTCTGTTTTGTTTGTCTTGTGGGGAGGAGCTGGGTGTTGTTTGGTTTGGTTTGGATCAGATTATTACAACAAAACTTCAATTCTTTTCAAAAATTCATTCATGAGAACTAAGGTAACAAAACAAGACAAAAGTCTTCAGACTTGGGCTTCCAGAAAAGCCTTAGGTAATGTACTACATCGAAGAGGGGTTTTAACAGTGTTGCCTGAATATATTTGACAATGGACCATTTTTTGCATGAGGCATGTGAAAGTTCATTGAAAAATTCTTTCCAATGTTGACTCAACCTATAAAACAGCTAGCCTATGGGTGCCTTAGAGAATGCTTGGAGAGCTTTAGACTCTCTCCTCAAAGGAGCTCTATCATATACAAAGCGCGCGCGCGCGCACACACACACACACACACACACACACACACACACACATATACACACAAACAAACAATATAGTAGTGAATGGAAGAACCTTAAATTTAAAGGCTTTAAGATATTTGGAGGATATTTAGGATGAGTATATCCCATCTCTTCTACTTATAAATATTTGAGTTGAGTTGTTTCTTGGTTTAAGAAGGATGCTGTTATGAACATACTTATCCACAAACATATACACATCTGCTAGAAGAAAAATCACTGCATCATATAGTTCTACTTCAGTAGAGTGTACCAAATACTTTTGATACTTTTATATTACCATGCTCTATAATAATATTTCATTATTCTGTCCTTACCAACATCTTGTGTACATTGCATACCCTAAAGCAGATATAATTCATATACTGCACAACTGGTCCATTTAAAGCATATAATTCAATGACCTATAGCATAAATATAAATATATAGATATCTGGCTATCTCAGTCAGGGGTGTTTTCATCAGGACCATTCCAGTTTTTCCATATCCTTTCTGCTCTAGGCAGCAACTCATGCACTTTCTCTTTGGATCTGTATGTTCTATATATTCATGTAAGAGGGATCATATACTGTGTAGTCTTCAGGGTCGGTGTTTTTCACTGAAGAGAAATTCATTCCAGATTCATTCATGGTAGCCTGTCTCCACCACTCATAGACAGTATTACATTAGATGGTTATATCTGGGTAATTCATTTGTTGATCAGAGTTGTGTCCAGTTTGTGGCTACTGTGAATAACACTATTATGGGGAATTGTGTTTAAGCTCTCTGTGGATAATGTTGTTTCCTTCACTTAAGCATGTAGACAGGAATAGATTAGATGGTCACAAAACTCCAGTCCTTTAAGGGCTTACTGCTGTTCATTCCTAAAGTAGCTTCATCATTTTAAATTCCTACTAGCAGAGTAGGAAGGTTACAACTCCTCCACATTTAGTTTTTACTCTGTCCTTCATTACAATGAGGCATAACTTGGCTTCTGAGTAAAGATTTGCTTTGCATCTCCATAACTGCAAGAGATACTGGGTAACTTTTCATATGTGTGTGTGTGTGTGTGTGTGTGTGTGTGTGTGTGTTCCTTTGGCAAGTTTTAAATTATATGAAATTTACTACTGGGTTGTTAGATTTTCACAAATATTTTGGATAGCTGTTCTTATCAGGTATATAAGTCTGTGTTACTTGCAAAATATTTTATTACTATAACCATATTTTTGGCTCTTTTATTGGGCTTTTAAATCTACTACCCTTCCAACCCTTATTACACCCCAATTCCTTCCAAACCCCCAACACTGTTAGGAGAGAAAGAAGGTTTAAGGGGAAAGGGAACATAGAAATCTTAAGACTCCTTCCTGGTGATTAGGGGCATCAAGTTCCTCAGGGCAAATCCAATCTTCATCATCAAGGTATCTCCAACCAGCAATCCAGCAAACAGTAATCAAGCAAAAGCAAATGGACCCAATGCAACAACAGAAACTAGCAGCCATAGGCGAAGCAGCAGCTAGCATGGGCCCTCTCATGGCTCTTGTATTTACACCCTCTCAAGAGTCCTCAGAATTCCAAATGTAAAACATCTGCAGCTGGCCAAAATCACACCCCTCCTAGAGCACCAGACAATCATAGTAAGTGACTGGACAGTCTGAGGCAGCCCCAAATCCCATACCTTGGATTAAAACAAAAACAGTCACACAACATAACTGGGTTTTTTAAAAAAAAAAACAAACAAACAAACCAAAATTCTCACTATACACTTCTCATTCCTTTTGATTTTTGAAGGTGACTCTGACACAAATAAGAATTTAAATTTTAATTATGCTTAATTTTTCTTCCTGTTCTTAGTTGTGACTTTCAAGTCTTATCTAATTCACCATTTCTGAATCCATGAGTGTGAACACGTATTTTCTTTTCCTCTAAGTTTAATTCTTTGAAATGTTTGAAACATTTGAGACTTACCAGTATATGGTCATGTCTGGAGATTTTCCTTTGTGCACCTGAAGAAAAATGATGGGTTACAATCTTCTATGTGTGTGAAATTAAGTCACATTTGTTAAACAAATGACTCAAAGTTAATATGTAGTATTAATAGCCATGTTGTCTCTTTTTCTGTAAGTTATTAAAAGAAGTTTATTGAAATCATCCTCCATGTTCTTTTTTTGCTATGTGTCCATTTATGTGACCATCTCTGTTTCATAGACTTAAGGGTAAGCTTTGGTTGAATGACACCTGCACACAACTATCTTTGTGGGTGCGATTTTCTTTCTTCCTTCAAGTTCATTGTGTTGATATTATAATTTCAGTAGTCATAGGTCATAGCATGTATAGAATCAAGGTAAGATTTTCCCACCCTTTTCCTCTGGTTTGTTGATATGAATACACCAAACAACCTTCAACTGGCATTTTTTGGTCTTGTCCAGTGTCATCAGTTTCATCCAGCTTACATTTGAGTCTTACAGTTACATGTACATAGTGAGATATCTGATCTTAAACCTACCATCTTATTACTTGAGTCTGTTTCACTTTTTCTAATCCCATTTTCGTTTTTCTTATGGCTTTATTGAAATAACTTACTATTGTTTCTGTTTTGTACTCTATGTTCTATGTCTGTATTTGCTATGTTCTTATGAGCCTTGTGGTTATAACATGCATTCTTGACTTACAAAGGTCTGAGATAACTTATTGTTTCCTCTCAGGTGGTCATTCTCTGGCAGTAAATTTAAATCCTTTGAGTGGGGGAGAGAAATTATGGGATGTATGGTGGGGGGGAACTGGGAAAGGGGAAAGCCTTTGGAATGTAAACATAGAATATAGAAAATAAAAATTAAAAAAAAATCCTTTGAGTAAGAAACTTGTTCTCTGTCAAGCAGGAAGGGTAAGTGCAGGAACCTAAATCCACTGCAGACAATTTCATCATCTACCTTCTCTTATTTCATCATCATGTTTCCTAGTGTGTCTTAGACACAGTTGCTAATATTTTTTATTAGATATATTCTTTATTTACATTTCAAATGATTTCCCTTTTCCTGGATCTCCCCTCCCCGAAAATCCCATAAGCCCTCTTCCCTCCCCCTGTTCCCCAATCAACCCCTCCCGCTTCCCTGTCCTGGTATTCCCCTACACTGCTGCATCAAGCCTTTCCAGGACCAGGGGCCTCTCCTTCCTCCTTCTTGGACATCATTTGATATGTGAATTGTGTCTCGGGTATTCCAAGCTTCTGGGCTAATATCCGTTTATCAGTAAGTGCATACCATGACTGTTCTTTTGTGATTGAGTTACCTCATTTAGGATGATATTTTTCATTTCCAACCATTTGCCCAAGAATTTCATGAATGCATTGTTTTTAATAGCTGAGTAGTATTCCATAGTGCAAATATACCACATTTTCTGTATCCATTCCTCCACTGAGGAACATCTGGGTTCTTTTCCAGCTTCTGGCTATTATAAATAGGGCTGCTATGAACATAGTAGAGCATGTGTCCTTATTACATGCTGGGGAATCCTCTGGGTATATGCCCAGGAGTGGTATAATGGGTCCTCCAGTAGTATCATACCCAGTTTTCTGAGGAACCACCAGACTGATTTCCAGAGTGGTTGTACCAGCTTGCAATCCCACCAGCAGTGGAGGAGTGTTCCTCTTTCTCCACATCCTCTCCAGCATCTGCTGTCTCATGAGTTCTTAATCTTAGCCATTCTGACTGGTGTGAGGTGAAATCTCAGGGTTGTTTTGATTTGTATTCACAGTTGCTAATATTACAGTCTCAAAATGGAATAGGGGATGAATTCTCAGATTGCAGAGTCACATGGACACTTAGAGAGTTCTCAGATGATTCTTGACAGAAGCAGGAATGACACACATACCTTCAGAGTCCTAGTTCAAAGCTCAGACCTATCCACCAGGATACTTCAGGTAATCTGTGAAGTGAGGGGGGGTGACCTATTCAACCCATCTATAACTTGAGTGACTCAAAACAGAACACAGAAATGAGAGCATCTCAATATCATTTAGGGCAGTGGTTCTCAATCTTCCTGATGCTGTGACCCTTTAATACAGTTTCTCATGTTGTGAGGACCAGCAACCAGAGAATTATTTTTGTTGCTACTTCACAACTGTAATTTTGCTGCTGTTATGAGTCATAATGTAAGTGTCTATGTCTTATGATGGTCTTAGGTGGCCCCTGTGAAAGGGTCATTCAACCTAAAGTGCGAACCACTGATTTTGGGACTCCATCAGGATGGGAGAAACAAGATACCCTGGTACCTGCCACTGTGCTTCCAATGCCTGAAGATGAAGAACAAACCCCTTAAGGATAAGTATGAAAAAGATTCCAGGAAACAGAGTCAACACTGGGGACTGGACACTGCAGGTACCAGAAAGTTCTTCAACTCTCAAACATAGGCTTGTCACTGTGCTAGACAAGTAGCCAGAAGGCTGCACAGCAATCTTGCTTTGGAAAAGCCTTTCATACCATCTTTCTTTCAAATTATTTCTTTTAGCTTTTGAGATTCTTTTGAGATTACAGCATATCCTTTCTTTCCCTGCCTCCAAACTCTCCGGCAATCTCTTTCTTGCTCTCTTTTAAATCTATGATATGTCTTCTCACTATTGTCATGAAAGGGATCTCGAGAGAAGCTTCTTCACCTGATGCATACTATGTTTCATTGTCACTTCCACAGCCACTGCAGCTAAAGGAGCTATGAGGAGAAAGTGCGTGTCATCACCTTGATCCTGAATGTACACAGGGCAGATCCGGAAGAACTTTGCCTAGTTCCAGGCATAATCCAGCTCCCTCACTGACAGCACTAGCTGTGGGCTCCCAGAGGAAGCAGAAGCCCCAATCTGAGGTAAGGCATACTACATCTACAACTACCACACTCATGCAGTTGCCCAGTGCAATCACCTCCACTTCTTCACACTGGTAACCAACTGACTGTGGGTACCACAGAAGAGGTGTGGGCTCTCCTACTCTCTCCTCTCCTGTGAAACATCAGAGCCTGCACTGTGGCCTCGTCAAAGGCAAGGGCGTCCAGCTACTCACCACTGCTGATATAACTAATGCAGGGACCCCAACAAACAGTATCAAGTGTCTAAAGAAAATCCGAGTGCTGGACAAAGGTCTCCATCTTGTTGTAGGAGTAACTAGACAGTGTGTACCCATAGACTCCACTATTATACCACGCTTGCTTCAACTACTATATTGTCCCTAATCTTAACTGATCACAGAGACTCCATCACAATATGCACTGTACCTGAACTCACTGATCAGGGCCACTTGGAAATAAAGCCAACATTACAAAACTAATACCCCCAAGATACATTTATAAAATAAAGCTACTTATAAAGTCAGCCTATAAAAGTGGTTGAAATAGCTTACACAAGTCTGTGGTCACACCACCAGGAACACAACTCTCATCTGATCTCATGAGCTAAGCAAGGTTAGTTCTAGCAAATACTCAGAAACATCTAGTCTACTAGATATGCAAATTTCAACATAGAAAAAAAAAGAAATATGAGAAATACAAAATAATATGAAACACCCAGACAATCTACACTCTAGAGTGCATGGATACCTGAAGAGGAATTTCAAAGACTGAACAGTATACACAACTCAAATATCCTAGAGATATAGATAAGTCAAGTCAACTGAAGTTAGGAAGACAATATAGATTGTGAATGAGGTACTCAGCAAAGAAATAAAGAATTTGGAGAATTCAGAACAACAAAATTTCAGAAATAGGGGCTGGAGAGATGACTCCTGCAGAGGACCCAGGTTCAGTTTCCAGGACCCACATGGTGGTTCACAACTGTATAAACAGTTCCAGGAAATAAAAAAAAATGCTTTTCTGGGCTTCATGATCCGTGTACACATTACTACATATACCACAAATGCAAGCAAACAAAAACCTCAATACATAAAATAAGTAAATCTTGGAAATAGTTTCATAACAAAATTAAAAATTTAGCTGAAAGCCTCAACACTCAAACATAAGAAAGAACATGAGATTAAAGAAAGAAGATATGCCTTTGAAATAACACATTCAGATATAAAACATGATAGAATGGAGACATTTATTCCTTTAGGGTACCATTAGATGATAAAATATTCACACCATCAAAATAAGTTAAGGGCTTCCACACACATTTGATGAAAAACTTTCCTAATTTTAGAAAAGTCATAAACAGCGAGCGTTATACATAAGAGGCTTAGAGAATCTCAAAAAGATATGACCAGAAATGATTCATACAATAAATATAGTCAAACTGTCAAAAATGCAGGACAAAAGGTTTTTTTTAATCTACTAGAGAAGAGTTCCAAATCATATTTAAGGAAAAGATTCCTACTGGAAAACTTGTAAAGAGAAGAGATTGGAATATGTATGTCCTGGAAAATTAACTTTGAATAGTTGAATATATCCAACTAGGCTGTAATTGAATTTTCCACAGATAAGAAAAAAATTGAGGGAACTCATGGCCACTAGAGCGGTCTTACAAAAGCTACCTCTGGGAGGCCCTACATTCAGAAGTGAAAAGGGACACCTACCACTGTAATAGCCCATGAAAGTATAATTCTACGAGGAATACAAAGGAGATATAGAAAAGTAACTATTAAATAATGATGGTGATAAAAAAGAAAAATGTGCAAAGAAGAAAAAAACTAGAAGAAAATAAAAACCCTGAAAGGCATAAGAATGACTATTACATAATAACCTTGAATGTAAATAGATTAACGTCTTCAATGAAAAGATAGCAGACTAGCTGAAAGGACCTTAAGTGTACGAATGGGGGCAATATACTGCCTCCAGGAAACTCACTCTACCAGTAAAGAGATTGAAAACTAGAAAGGTGTGGTGCTGGAGAGATCGCACAGTTGTTTATTGCACTGGGTGCTCTTCCAGACAAATCTGGTTTGGTTCCCAGAACACATACACAACTAACAAGCATCTGTAACTCCAATTCCAGGGGATCCGACATCCTCCTTGTGGCCCTCGTCAAGCACTGCAGGCATGTGATACACAGACATGCACGCAAAAAAAAAAAAAACCAAACAAACAAACAAACAAAAAAACAAACAAAAAAAAAACCAAAAAAACTACATATAAAATTTTTATAATTCTCAAAAGTATAAGGGATATAAAGTAATATGATTCCTTGAGGATTTACCAAAATATACAGTGTATCCAGTGTTATTTGTCTCTCCCTTTTCTTCTATACTGATCTCCCTCCCACCTCTCCAATTTGAGACTCCTCCCCATTATGCTGTTTCCTACCTCGTATGACCTATAATCCTACAATTTCCCTCCCAAGTACCCCCATGGTCCCTTTATACTTTTCTTGTTTCTGAGGTTAGTCCATGTTTTATACTCATAGCTGACATTGGGAACCAGGAACCTTAGGTGAGAAAAAACATATGGCATTTGTCTTTCTAGGTGTGAGTCATATCATTCAGTATAACCTTTGCTAGGTCCATCTAGCTAACTGCAAAGTTCCTGTATTCATTTTCCTTTACGGCTGAATAGTATTCTGCAGTGTGCATTTACATTTTCCTTATCCACTCAGCAACTGAAGAACATTCAGTTGTTTACATTTCCCAGCTATTGTGAATAGGACAGACATGAACACCGCAAATCAAGTGTCTAAGAAGTATATTTCGAGTCCTTTGAACACATGCCACGGAGTGGTCTATCTGGGTCATATGGTAGATTTATTTTTAGTTTTTTGAGGATTCTCCATACTGATTTCCAGAGTTGCTTCACCAGTTTGCAATTGTCCCAACAGTGATAGAGGGCTAGTCTTTCTCCAGAACTCCAACGGCTTTTGTAGTCAGGCAAGTATTCTCACTGGAATAGGATGAAATCTCAGAGGTGGTGTAATTGTATGTACATGTATCTTAAATGAAGTTCACTGGAGCTGATAATGCTCCCCCTCCCACCCAAAACACAGTTCCATACATGAGAAAGTTCCTTTACGGTTGATCAGAACAGTCCAAGTGCCTCCCAAAATAATGTAGACTATTGGCATAGTTAGTTCTTGGTTGCTTCTCAGAGGTTGATGGTGGGCCCCATTTCTGAAGACACTGAACACTTAGGACACTGGATGTAGACGGTAAGAGCTATATCTGACCCGAAGGCCTCTTTCCTACAGCCTCATTCCATGGTTTCAGAAAATACTATACAAGCTGCCAAGATAAAGAAGCGACTAAACAATCCTACCTAGCTGCAGCACCTGTGAGCCAAGACAAAGAGCAGCATGGCAAGATTTGCAAAAATGTGTAAGAAGTGGCACTCACATGCAGATGGTAACCAACGGCTGTCTGGTTGGATTCCAAACTACTCAACAGGAGGGAAATTGTGCTTGGCACTGGAAACTTGGCTTCCTGGGGCTAGTTACCTTAGAAAAGAGTCTACTACACACACTTTGCTAGGATGGCATAATGCTTTTCTACCTTCTAAAATTTATTCCTATACCCACAGATAAATGTAGCTAGTGCCCTTTATCAATGAAGCCTCTCTTGACAGCAAATGGAGACCATAACAGAAAACCACAACTGTACACAATGCAGGAATCAAAAGATCATGGTGAGCCCATCCCCAATGAATACATCTGTCAGGAGCCATGAAGGAGAAGCTAAAAACTAGCAGGTGATCTTTCTAAGATGGGTACATCTTGGATTAAAATCTATTATAGATTTGCTCCTGTAGGCAAGACCCAGGAGAATTTCATTTTAGGAAAGATTCTGCTATTATTATGCTTTTCGTGTGTGTGTGTGTGTGTATATACACATATACATATATATACATATACATATATATATACACATATACATATATATACATACATACATACATTATTGATAAATATCAATCACTAAATATTAGCACAACCTTTGGAATAGATCTCTATAGAACAAAGATGTACTGTCTTTTAGTGATGTTATATAGACAAATAGATGATTTCTTGATTATTAATGATGATCCTATAAGAATTCCTAAAATTACAGTAATTATAAAGCTCTTTTCTGAGCCGGGCGTGGTGGCGCACTCCTGTAATCCCAGCACTTGGGAGGCAGAGGCAGGCGGATTTCTGAGTTCAAGGCCAGCCTGGTCTACAGAGTAAGTTCCAGGACAGCCAGGGCTACACAGAGAAACCCTGTCTCGAAAAAAACAAAAAAAAAAAGCTCTTTTCTGATAGTCAAAATTGCAATGAGAATTCTGTCAGTCTTCAAGTGCCATGAGTTAGTGGCTTCTGAGATAGGGAGCAGGCACCTACTATTCAGAACGCATTCCAAGAGGTTGTAAAAAGAATTAACCAAAGGTCATAAAAGGGGGATTAGTGATTTATTATAGGTACAAGGATAGAAGATGAAATATTGACTGGGTTTATCTAAACAAAACTTCATTAATACCCTAGTCATGAAAATTATGGTTTTTAATTCTCAATGAACCTGTAGAGCTGGTAACAGATGATGAATGTTTAGCTAGGTAATTACTCTTAGTGATTATGCACGTAAACATTCTCTGTTGTAAACTTCTTATTCAATTTATGGTTTTAATTTATGTGCAAAGTTGTGGTGAACTTTTACCACATGATCATGTATTCTGAAAGATATTTAAGTGCTGAGGACAAAGAGAGGAGACAGATCCGAAGAGAACTTTTAGAATTGAACTCAACAAGAACTTAGAAATAAAGGCATTGGGAGTAAGAGCATTGTTACATCAGAGCAGAAGAAGAGACCAAGATTAGAATGAGAATGCAGAGTGGAATAACTTAGAAACTATAAGACAACTTAAAAACTACGAGAGCAATATGCAGAATGCAGAGGAAAAGAGGAAAAAAAGAAGTTGCAGAAAGATCAGAAAGAGCAGACAGGCTTCTCCTTACCATGGGACAGAACAGTTTTTTTGTTTTTTGTTTTTTGTTTTTTGTTTGTTTGTTTTTAATAGCAAGGCAGTCTTAGTCTTACAAAATAGAACAAAGCTTTCTTCTTATAGTCTTGGGTTTAATTCATTTAGCAATAAAAGTGTAGGAGCTTTTTCTTCCCCTATGCAATAAAGATTGGAGCTCATTTTTTATCCAGAATGAGTGAGTTCTTTCTGCACTGGTGCTTGGTCTTTTGTTCCATATACATTTGTAAATATGGCTGTGTGTGTGTTTTGTGTATGTGTGTATGTATGTGTGTGTGTGTGTTGTGTGTAAGTAGTATGCAATTGTGAGATAGAATGAAAGCTGGGCCCAACTGGTTCAAATGGAGATTTAAGAATATATGCATGAATCTCTATGAATTTATGGGAGTTTAATCCATACTTGATTATATAAAAGTTTTTCCTTCTGGATGACTACATGACTCCCTTCTCCTGGTTCAGTAGAAGTTCATTGTCCAAATTTCCCCCTAGTCTGACAACTGAGAGGTACCTGGACAAAAAGAGGGAAGGGCTCTAGCAATGAATCCGTTACTTAATCCTATGCTGTTTTAAGGGGTTTTTGAGGTGCTCATGCCAGAAACTTCAGCTTCTGGCCTCAGAGGAACTCAGACAGGCAGGTCAACTACAGAAGCAAAGTGACTTAGACTTAAGATAGGTAAATTTATTATTATTATTATTAATATTATTATTATTATTATTATTATTATTATAATACAGCAACCTTAACTATCTCGCTCCTGCCGACACTCTCTGGTCGTCCATTTACCTACTGGAGAGAACCAGAAAGAAAAAAGGGCTAAGGCTGGCCCCCAGCACACATTAACATCCCAGTTCCTATATCTATGACTCAGGGAACAGACTGGAATAGCGGAGCAGAAAGATTTCAGAAACCTGAACATCAGGAAGCCTTTTGTGAAACAGTCTCTACTAGAAGACACCACATAAACAAGACTGAAATAGTATCAAGGGACATACTAATGGGGAAGAGAGAAAATTTCACCTGGTTGCAACTCCATGACACAAACTACAGAAAACTATTGGCTGTTGGGAGAAGCATTAGTCTTTCCCAGAGATGAGCCCCGTTAGTGGTTGTTCAGTGCAGAGCATTCCCTTTTGAAGCCACATATACATGAAGAGTAAAGTCAGACTGAACAGGTCATGTTCAGTTACTTATGCACACATACACACACATACATGGAGGACATACAATAAAAAAGAGAGTATCGACTCAAGGGTGAGAGCATGGCAGGAACTCAAGGGAAGGTGGCTGCGATGAGCCGGAGGGACCAAGGGAAGGAAGTGATGTCATCCTATTTTCATGCTTTGAAAAAGTGCTTTTAAAAGGAAATTGAAAATATGAGAAGCGACAGTCTACATCAAATGACTACCTACACACAAGAGTGACAAGCTCTAATATGAAAACAGTAAAAGAACACCCAAAAGGAACCAAATGAGGTTCAGAGTATTAGTTCATCAAGAAGATACCTTATCAATTACAAAGCTCCATGCAGCTGTTTCCTGTCGGAAGATCCAGTTTTATATACATCTAAAAGGACATACAGGCTACGGCAGAATGGTGGGGAATTTAGCCACTCTGCTTTTACCCATAAAGAGACTGTACAAACAAACAAAAAAAAAAAAAAATCAAGACACATCGCAGCAAATCAAGCTGGAGGCATACACATCTACAAAAAAATTCTTTGAATAGTTTTGAAATAAATTCTTTTTACCAATAACAAAACTTTCTCCAAAATGGGTCATATATTAGGCTACTAAACAAGACCTAAGAAATGTTTAAAAATTAAAATTATGTTCTGTATCTTTTCTGATCACAATGAATACAATCGGAAATTGGTTTCAAGAGACTCTAAGAATTATACAGACACATGGGTGCCAAACAACATGGGCATTTAAAAGATTTATTTTCATTACTTTTATTTATGTGATAGGTGCCAGAAGAGGGTGTCACCATAACATCCTACCTAAACAATGGCCCACAGCAATGAGACAAAAGCACCATGGAATGAAAACATCCACCCAAATAAATCTTACCTTCTTTTTGTTCTTTCAGCAGCTGATTACATGAGATACTTTGTCAAAGTGCTGAGAGCTGACATACATATCATAAAGCTCATACAAGATTAAATTGCCTTTACTTCAGGAGCACAAGGAAGACTCACCACATGCAGTTCAATAAGATAAGAGTGAAATGAAGGAAGGATGGAAACTCTGTGACCCTTTGAATTAAAGTCTGATGAAAACACAACATACCCATCATTATAGGAGCACGGAGCAAATGAGGTAGAAAGGGACTGTATATTATATGTTTACATATAGCAACTGCACAGCCAATATCACACCAAAAGAGGAAGAAAAGCTGAAAATATCTCCTGGAATACCAAGAGGAGGAAAGATAACAATGCCACTGTTGTTTCTCTTATTCAGTATAGTTCTTACAGGTTTTAATCACAGAGATTAAAGAAAAGAAAGAAATTAAAGCATATAAAAAGCAGGAAGTCAAGCATCCCTGTCTGCAGATGATGTGACTCTGTACATAGGAAACCCTAAGCTCTCTACAGAAATATTATTATATCTGAATAATAAATTCAATAAAGTAGCAGAGCACAAAATCAGTGCAGAGAAATCGGTAGCTCTCCTATTTACTTTTAAAGAATTTCCTTAGGAAAAGATTCACAACATGAATGCAATTCACAAGAGGGAGGGAGGAAAAGAGAGAGGGAGGGAGGTGGAGGGAGAGAGGGAGAAGGAGGATGAGAGGGAGAGAGGGAGAAAAGGAGAGAAAGAGGGAGAGAGGGACAGAGAGAGAGAGAAATAGACTACAACTCTTCTTTACTAAGGAAGTGAAAGACCTCTATCATGGAAATACTTATAAAAATTTAAAGAGGGAATTTAAAATGAAGAACATTCATGGATTACAAAATTTAACATTAGCAAAATCGATGAACTATACAAAGTGAGCCACATAATCAATGCAAACCCATCCAAACCACCTAGGGCGTCCTTCCCAGCACTAGAAAAAAGGCGACCTACAATTGTGAACAAAATGGCGGCATGGAGGCATCATGATGCCTGATTTTAAGGTGTAAAATAGAACCACACTAGCGTGAGCAGTACAAACACAAAGCAGACACATAGACTCATGAGACAGATAAGAGCGAACCTAGAAGTACACTCATATATACACAGTCAACGAATCACAGCAGCGACTCCAGGATCATATATTGGTTAGAGGAAAGTCTCTTCAATGAATAAGAAAAGCTGAAAATATCTCCTGGAATACCAAGAGGAGGAAAGATAACAATGCCACTGTTGTCTCTCTTATTCAGTATAGTTCTTACAGGTTTTAATCACGGAGATTAGAGAAAAGAAAGAAATTAGAGCATATAAAAAGCAGGAAGTCAAGTGTCCAGCAAACTGGAGGTCCACAAGCAGGACACTGGAAGTTGCCTCCTGGCTCTCCTTCCTCTCATCCTGAAAAACAAAACAAAACAAAACCAAAACAGACAAACAAAAAAACCACAATCAAAATGGAGTAAATTCTTTAATGTGAGATCTGAATCTCTGAAACAATTAGAAGATAGAGGAGACCATGGGAGGAAGGCTCCTAGACTGTAGGACAGCCAATCATAACTTTCTGGGTAAGATTCTAAAAGCCTAGGAGACACGGCAGGATTGATAACACGGGACTAGAACAAAGTTAAAAGCTTCTGAACAGCCAAGGAACTGGTGAGTGAAGAGACAGCCTGCAGAGCTGAAGATCGCATCTCCCGGCTCTCCTCCTGATAGAAGACTAATACCCAGAATACGAAAAGAACTCTGTAAAGAAATTTATCAACAACAACAAAAATCCCAAGTGACCCAATTTTAAAATGGACGAATAATCTGAACAGAGACTTCTCAGAAGAGGAAACATAAATGCCCTTAGCCACCAAGGGAAACACAAGTCAAAACCACAGTCAGGTACATCTGACCCCAGTTAGAAATGCCGGCAAGAATACACACTGTTGAGAGCATAAATTAGCATAGCCACAGTGGAGAACAGAATGGAGATTTCATTAAAAGGAACTAACTAAAAATAGCACCACCAGGTGAGCTAGCTACCTGACTCTGTGTGTGGAATGGAGAATATGAAGTCAGCCTACGGAAGAAGCAGCTATGTGCCTGTGTTTATTGCAGCACTATTCTGCATAGCTAAGGTAGATAATTAGCCCGTGTCCAACAGATGAATGGACAGCAGGAGACACACATGGATCGAGTATTTAAAAATAGGAATTCTGTCACTTGAAGCAAGATGGATGGCGCTGGGAGATCTT